>JAMKCH010084757.1:0-44922 GCA_023653785.1 Ophioderma brevispina
GGGTCATAATAAGTACCTAAACTTGTTTGTTGCAAACAATTTTTTGTAGTTTTATTTTGTAATTATTTTATTACTCGGGCCATCGTCTGGCCACGTTGGCCTTTTGGTCACCTCCGCTATATAATGTATTATTTCTCACCTTCCTTTGTATTGTACCCATTATAAATGTCGATGATATGGAATCAGAAGAAATTTATCAATTTATCTTTAGTGTCAGTTTAAGTTTATTTATCAGCAAAACATATCGAACGTGACATAAATGTATAATCAGTGATATTATAAATAAACATAATGAAAAAATTCGTACAATGTAATAAGATGACTGCTGACTGATATTATGCTAGGGACAGTAATGGACACCCGTAGGGCTTATGGTATGCTGGCACTGTTATACAGACAAGTCAAATATATTAAATATTACAAAATGATACAAGTAAGGGGTGGATATATAATATTTACATAGGAAAATATACATAACAAAGAACAGAGACAAACAAAGACAACAATATCTAAGTAAACAAAACACTTGACGGAATACGGGATACGGGTTGGGACAAGAAGGACAGACGTTTCAACATGTCTGCTGAGGTATGAAATACTATTCATAATGAGGAAGCAGTGATAGAAGGGGTAGAGGTGAAGAAAGGTAAGGAATAGAGAAATGGGATGAAGAAAAGGTTGAGGAGAGAGATAAGGACTGGGGAGAAATTAAAAAGGAATTGTACGGGTTGAGGAAATGTTTTTTCAATTGAGCTGTAAAAGTATTTTTGTTGGTAATGTTGTGTGGATTCTGGAAGATCTCCAGAGCTTTGCGCCCGGATACGAATTAAAGGCTTTGCAGAGGAAGATTTTGGGAGGGGGAGATGAAGTTTGTCGGCTTGTCTAGTAGTTAGCTGTGGATTTGTCTGTTTGTGGTAAGTAATTGCTGAAGTTCGGAGGTAAAATGATGTTTGTGATAGTCAAACATGAAGAGCGCTGTTGGAAGTGGTGAGGTGCTCTAATTAAGTGTTTTCAGTGATTGAAATAATGGCATGTGAGTTATAGTTTTTATTATTTTAAAGATTTTTATTTTTATAGTTCATTTTCATTTTAAGGTACATTGTTTATTGAGATATTTTCATGTAGTTGCATTTTTTTGAATTATGTTTTACATTTATTTGTGTTTATTAACCTGTTGTTATTAACTTTTTTTTAATTATTTGCTTATATTATTTTAGTATTTTTAATTATTTTAATTTAAAATATTGTTTTTTCTTTTAAATTCTTATTGTTATTTGTCTTTGCTTTTTTTCTTTGTATTTTAGCGTTTTCCTTTTTTCACTCATTATTCAATTAATTCTTTGAATTTTTTATTTTGTATTTTATTTATGCTTAAATTATTTTCTTTTGTTTCCATTGTAATTTTGCTTCATTTATTATTCCCAACTTCGTGATTCACTTTAAGCTTGTGTTGGTTGTTAAAAAAGAAGAAAAAGGGGCGGGGAAAAGGAGAAAAAAGCAAAATAACGGCACATCTTTTCTGTAACAAACAGCTCAAACAAGAACAAAAACTATCTAAAATCACAACAATAAAAAAAATCAAATTCTTTGAACGAATTTCGAACCTGGACCAACGGGGGAAAATAAAACAATGTGCGTAAGCGCCTTATAACGGCTACGCCACAGAGGAATATAATATGAATGTGTGATCGGCTCCATGGTCACAAGCTTAGTAGACAGATTGACAAGACCACTAATAGCCGAGAAAAAATTTACGGAATAAAAAGCGAACCAAATTACTCAAACACTAAATCATGAACTATTTTTTCCCTATAGCTAAAAAGACATAAATATTACATTTATCTCTAATGGATTAATTTCACCAGCAGTGAAAAATTATACAGGCCCTTATTTCCACAAAAACGTACACATCACCACGTTACTAAGTGTAACCACTATTTACGTCTATGGACTATTCCACATGGCCAGTTCGGAGGACGAAAACAAAACACTTCAATTCTTGACACCCACTTGCCTCACAAATAGTCCAAAATTCACCTTTCGTTCACAAAAAAACAAAACAAGCATGTCGGCCCTGGCACCTGGAGACAAGACTCAAACCATAAATATCCAAAAATTTACAGCTCTAAACACCACTCCCTCTATCCAAAACGGTGAAGAAGTTCAAATTTTACTCACAAGGCCAAAAGGCCGTACCTACCCCCAGTACGTACACGTACGTCTTCGACGGCACATTTTTGTGGATTTCCAAAAGTGACCCAATTCCAATATACAGGACTAACGTCTGATAATACAGATAAGCAAATGTACCTTACAAGCGACACCCCCAGATCCTGTAAAATTACACAAAATGGTTTTAATCTGCTAAGCCTTGAGTAAATACCCAAGGCCTTGCTTACATTCTGTGGCCTGTGGAATAATTAAATAAATGGTAAACATGGATTTCTAAAATGTCTGTAATTAGGCCTGAAAGTATAGACTATTCTGACAATACCCAACCAAAACCCTAAATAAAAACCATTTCTTGCAAACCTGTAAAGTATGGAGATGCCAAATATTTGAAGATACAAAAAGTGGGCGAGGAGGGGGGTGGGAGAAAATTTTCTTCCTTTCTTCCAAATCTCAACTCATGTCCTACACACACGATGACTTGATGCATTGTGCCTTGAAAACAGCTAAGCACCATTCACACAGTCAAATGGTGAAAGCAACAGGATACCAAAATGCAACCCCTGATTGGATAAAGCAAAAAGCCAAACACCTTATTAGCATAACAAGGGCAACTACCAGAGGGTGGTAAACAGCTTCATCTCTAGTGTAGGAGCATGAACCCAAGTCAAACAACATCGTTTACCTCTCACTACGAAAAGGTTTTGACACCTTTGGTAGTTAGTATGGAACCTCTATAATCAATGCTAGGAAGGTATTACTCTCAAATTGTGGTGGTACTTTTTCAATAGTGTCAATTTAAGTTTACACAGGGGTCACAATTTTAAAATGCGCCAATCATGTTGAAATGTATGCCATATTGTAGGTCTAGTCATAAGGATTCCAAAAATGTATAGTTTGTACCACTCATATGACCAAGGGTTTTCTTGGGACAAAAAGATCTCGGTTTACTAATTAACGGTTGCAACCGGTTTTCTCCCCCTTTTGAGTTTCCATGCGGTGCCCCATATAGCATATTGAATGATGAAATTATACCTTTCAATTTTGTTACGCGAGATCTACGCCGCTCGAAGCAGCTTGCTTTGGCAATTCGATGTTTTTTCCTAGTGTGCAGGCCCCATCGCCCTTCATAAAGTAAAAAAATTGTGTGAGCCGGGAATCATTGATGGTGATGTCAGTTTCCTGAACTAGACTAAAATACGTCAGAATGACGTTTATAAAGTTCACATGTCAGCAAAATTGGGCCAATTTCCATAGTACACAGTCTGACAGTGTAGAATAGGGGAACATTCGACGTAAGACATGTTGGTACGTGGTACTCATTTGGTATATAGCTATTGAAGAATGACGATAGCTATCCATTGGTACCAAAATCAAGAGTCTGTGTATTCGTGTGTTGTGACTAGACATGTTGGTACTTCTCTCCGGGATTTTCCTTTATTGTAAAATCCCAATACGCAAGTGTTATGTTTTAAAATTCGTTCCATCAACTTGTAATAATTGACGTCATTTCAGGGATAAGGTTAACTGCTGTGTGATTTTTTGCACGTTTAAATGTGGAGCATGCAGTGTAGTTTACATTTTTGTAACAGGTTAAAGAGCCTAACTTTCCAACAAAAATGTAACCTTTGTCGGGGGAGGGGAATTATTAATTTGACCTGATCTCTATCTCAACAGTTGTGGATATCTTTGAACTTTCGGTAATAAGAACGATATCATCTGCACTGCAAATATGTTGCGTAAAGCACGTTGTTGAAATTGCTTTCAGCATTTGTTGGTTGACTTGTTGCTTAATTCACTATACAAAATAAGTGTTGTATAAAAAGTAAAAACAACCAACAACATTCTTGTAGTGTGCAAACGGAGATTGGTTTCTGTAAACATGTGTGCTCAACTCAACCAACTCTAAGCAGAAGTTGAGAAGTTGGCCTAATAAGCTATAATACACAGTGTCGTACACCCACTGTTGTAGAAAATCGGTCAGTCAACTCTCTTACCGAAGCATCTGGAATTTCTTGTACAAAAAACTAAGCAATGAAAGAAAATGGGTCATATTACCAGCAGGGACGAAATTGGCGGATTTAGTCAGGAAATTTAGAGGGACGGTCGGTTCTAGGAAGGGACAAAGGACCGCGCCCCCATTGGTCATCAAAGTCTATTACTTTAACCTGTGTGCATGTGTGTACCCGCTAATGCAGTCCCTGAAAGCCTGGTTAAAGACACCCAAAGTCGCGAGGTTGCGGAACCCATAAACGTCCAATACTAACGCATATTCCTTACGCCTGTCTATTGAAAATCTTGTCACACGAATAGGCGTTCGCGTTTATGCGATTACGCCACCTCGCCCGCCCGGCCTTCATACTCAAAAAAGTTACTCAATGTAAATAAAGGGAACAACCCCAATATCAAAGCTGAGTAAACGTTGAGCATTATTGGTTAGATATCTCGCTTCTACGTCTTTTGCTCAACTTTGACTAAAATTGTATTTAATAGGCAAGGTTGCGTTTTTAAATCATGTATTTTTACAATGAGATAATCCTAAGTAATAGTTTAGTTTGAAAAAAAAAATTACCATTGGGTTTTGGGGTGTGTGGATCAAGTGAGCCCTAACCCCTCCCCCCCCCCCTTTCAGTGGCGGCGCCAGCCCTCTTTTTCTGGGGCAAACGTGGCAAAAGTGAAAATCTGGGGGGGGGGAAATTGGTTTTTTTTAATTCTGGGGGGGGGGCAAAGTATCAAATATTTGGGAGATTTTTGAAAAGTCCTAATTGCGACCATCAGTCGAGTATGGTGTTTGTAAATCAATTTTTAAAGAAGTCAAAATCCAAGTAGCATTTGATTTAAGTACCTTTACGATTAAATAAATGGCTTATCTTTAACCTGGCACCGCTCAACACAACAGCAAAATGGACAAAACATAAAAGGCAATTTGAACTTCTTGATTGGTTCTCGGTTCTCTATACGTGAAATCCATCCTTTGGTGATTGGTATATACCTGACCGTAGTATACCTAACTTCCGTCCATTGACGTCAGGGGGCGTCGTACTTTGACTTTGGGGCCGAGCTAGGGTCGGTGCGGGCCCTGGACAGCCGTGGCATGAATTTCTTTTGTGCTTATATGCGTTTTCCTGGAGAGTCGTCGTTTACCTTTCACATGCTATTTACCCCTTGGGATTGGCTAATCGTACAAGAATAACCCAAAAGGTCGGGGTGGGGGGGAATCCGCCCCCTCGATATTTTGTGTCGTAAAATTTCACCTATTATTTTTTTTTCACCCCTAAACATAACATGACTATTTTTTCTTTGAAGCCTGCGCTCGCTTTAAGACCATTTTGAGCACAATCGGACCTACGGTTATGACGCGGCGTTTACGTAATCGCGCACTGCGTACGAAGAAAAGCTATTTTCCCGTCATTGAAATTACACCGAACAGCAGAAATCCAGTTTTTTGTGCGCTAAGGATCAGTTGCAAACTAATGTTTTATCTTTTGTTATTTTGTTTATTTGTAGTAAGAGCATGTTTGCGCTACTTTGGCACACATCATGGCCAAAAAAATCCAACTTTTGCCTGAAATCGCGAAACAACCATGAATGTTGCATTTTTTTAGATTTTTCACAATTTTTGCATGACATCATGTTTGACTCACTGTGGACGTCCATACAGGTATGTTTTGTACTTTTTTTTTTGTTATCAATGGCCTCGGAGCTTCCTAGCTATCCATTGGTACCATAACATATGATAGTTCATCAATCCTTTCCGAGATTCTTTGGGGGGGGGGATCCGCCCCCGGCCCGGTGTGATGGGTCCAAAAGCCCGGCTCTTGTAGGGTTAAGATTTCAAAAATCAGTTGGGTAGCCTCATCACTGATTTACCAACTGTTAAAAGAAGTCCGAATTAAAAGTTCAACAAAACAAAACTAAACGCACACTCGCGCTTAAAGACACTATTTGCATAACTGATGGTAAAATACCAGTAATTGTCACAAACATTTCGTTTTTACCGCAATAAAATAGGCAGCAGGTATTTCACCATAAAATACTCTGGACAAAGCGCAATTGTACTTCGCCTAAATAATGACAAAATAGCTGAGCAAAATTAATACAATTTGATTTTACACTGTTTGTAACGGCGGTTTCCTACAAGCATCTTGGACGCACTGCTGGTTAACTACCGTAATTTTACGCTTTAAAAAACAGTATAAATGACACTGCTAAGCTTTATATTAAATCATTTGGAACCAAAGGAATGTGCTTGTGTTTGTTTAGTGTACTGTCAGTTCAAATAAGATCAACGGTACATGTAAATTTTACGAAAATATTCCGATATTCCCATCATTAAATCATAACCTTTATGATATCCAAGTATGCGTAATTAGCACTTTCAAGTTTGACGATACAGATTCCAAGCATTGTTTCAGTGGCTATCCAACCTCTTACACTTCCTTCCAACCCCACGTTAGCCAATGACAAATATCCGTTCTATTCCTATCTGCCTATCCACCGGAGGACCCTCACTGACAACATTGTCCTTTACTCAGTATGTGTAAGAGATGGTCCAGTCATCAATGAACTTTTTGTAGCCCAAGAGCCCACACAGTAAGTTACTAACTCTGAACTAAATAAAGTCAGTCAGTGACTTATTAATAGTCCATACAGGACGTATGTATGGAAAGTTGGGAACGCTGGTGTTTCAAACCATTGAAACAAGCCAGAATTTATCCTGACCGCAATGTGAGCAATATTTAGCTACATATACAGATCACTGTCTGTGTTGTTCACTTTTAACAAGGATCTAAGGACAAACAACCGATATTGGTTGTGAAGTTCTATCGACATAATGTATAGGATTCCAGTAGCACACATTGGATTATACATAGGATGTTTAGCAGTACTATTCCTTACGGTGTATTCAGAACTCAACCCAGCTGGAGAAAACGTCTGCCAGCAATCGTAAGTACTATTAGAATTTGAATAGGTTTAAACCCCTAAAAACGTTTAAAACAAAACTTTAACTATTTAACAATATAGGTTTAGAGAAAAACTTTCCAGTAGAAAACTAGTCCGAACCATCTTTGATCCTAGGTCTATAATTTCTCCCCTTGTCCACCCATTTCACTCTTTTCTTTACCTTTTTTGAAAGAGCTTACAATATACGGGTACCTCAATTGAAATTTATAGCTAATTTAGGTACTCTGTAAATTGTCTAAAAGATGCATTAACAATTTTATTTCCGAATATAACTCTATGTTATTTAGAAAATAGGCCTATATTTTGGACAACTTTAAAATTTATGGAGTTCCTGGTAACCAAGCCAATTAGTGCTAGTTTCCCCCTTTGAAGTTAACAAGTCTATCACATTTTACTAAATGTAAAAGAAGCTAAAAGAGTTGAAAAAAGAGTGAATTAGTGATCTAAGTGCTAATTTGCCAAAAAGTAAAAATATCCATCTTTGAAGAAAAGTGCAACTTACATGAACTTTCTAATCCATTGTATCAAAAATGTTACTTTAGTAGAGGATTTTATCATTTTGTAAATCACCGAGATGTACATTTGACCAAACATTTCTTTAAAAGATGTGACATTTAACTCCTTTTTCACATTTATGAGTGATAAAGGAGTAGGCCATTCGTTTTCAGTAATATTCACTCTTTTACTGTTAGAAAAAAGTTACAAATATTAAGTGTAAGTGTTATCACAAGTATAAAGCAAGAAAATAAGCAAAAACAATCCTTGTATATTATTCCCTGGAAACCTATTTCAAGTACTGAGTACATATTACGCATTCTTGCACGGTAGCGTCTGTCAAACAAGAAAAAAATATTTGTTAATAATGTTCGTTGTTTTTTGTCAATACACTTTCGAAAGATATGAGGCCAAAAGTCTTATCAGAGCATAGTCATTACCCTCGACATCACCCTATGCTACGTGATGATAGGGATCTGGCATCTCCCACGATTATCCAGTAGTGTAGTTTGTCTGTCGGTGTTTAATATGTTGCTGTCAACTGTTCTTTAACTCTTCTTGTTTAGTATACAGAAAAGAACAATGGGTCAGGGTCTTTGTCATAATAAAGATAATATTAGAGGACTTGTTTAGGGAAACGGAAGCTATTTATAATTACAATGTTGTGATTGATCCAGTCAATCAAGTCGACCTATCATCATTTATCACCATTATCCTGATATTTGAGCTGATTGGTATAAACACAGAACATATTTATCAGCGAAACTTTATTATGCTTCATTATTTTTATTATAGAAAGAAATTGCATTGACAGTGGTATTTGATGGTAATTTCATGGTAGGTGCAAAACATTTTAGGCGAACCTTTTGAATGATATTTCTGAAAGCAAAGCAATCATAAGGAGAATAAAACAGACACGCGGCTTATGTTACAATAATCTAGATCATGACCAAAGGAATTATTCGTGAACAAGCTCCCTTTTAATTAAGAGTCTCTTAATCCGTAATGTTTTTCAAACTCTTGAAACTACTAGGCAATGAGAACCCTTGTTAATATAGTAGGCCAGGATGAAGCTAGCTGAAAAGTAAAAGTATCATATATAAGTTGGAACTGACCACACTGATTCGGAAAACAGAACATATTCAACCTATATTTGACTCACCCACATGAAGCAAATGTGTACAAGTTGTACAACCTGCGTTGTCTAGGTCTCGTCGATTCCCCGTGTCCTTGCCCGAGATCCTAGTAACATATCCCACTAACTGTCCAATTTAGTTCTGTCTACCTAGAATAACTTCAAACATGTCCAAAGTTTTCTCAGAAATCAAACAAAAGAAACTTTTGAACCCTGTTGATATTTTATTTTAGCATGTTCAACGTAACTTAATCAATATCGGAACATCGAAGGAAATGAATAAAATCAGATCTGCTTAGATTTCCAAGTGGATTAGACTTTAGAGTATACCTATAGTTGAACTTCATCTATCGTCGACGCGTCGGGTATACAGAACTTTACCACATTATAATCACCCAAATCAACTTATTCCGCACTAGAATTACTTCAATGTGTAGTTTACATCCGTAATGTTACTGAACGACAACCTAGCAAGAAAATGTCAGATAACATCCAATTTAACCATTAAACAGCCTTAAACTAAGACCGCGGTCACACGAGCAAAATTTTGTCGTTGTGTCGTAATATTCTTATTGTGGTACTACTGTAATAATTATACGACGGTCCCGGTCACACGGTGAGATTATTGTAATAGTGTCATAGACATTTCTGGACACACGAGCACGAGGTCAACAACACGGTTCATTGCGTAAGCATGGTAGTAAACTACGAAATGCGGTCACACAGCGATTTTGCCCAGTAAATTACGACAGTACCATGGTAGAAAGCGGCCCAACGACGGAAATTATCATCGTTAAGTTATTACGACAGTACTATGGTACAACGACGACATGTCGTCTTAAGTTGCGGTCACACACAGCCTTTATTGTAGTACTACTGTAGTACTATTGTAGTAAACTACGAAAAAAAGCCTCGTGTGACCCCGGTCTTACACTACAGAAAGAAAAGCCTATTTACATTAATTATCTCTAAATTTACGCAAGCATTAAATTGATAACGGGAAAGTAAAGTTGTTGAGTACCGCACAGTGTAATCTGGTAAGTAATCATGAGGAAGGAGAAGTTTACTAAAACAAATACATAATGAATTATGTTTACCACGTCAATAAATAGTTCAGGACAAACATTGATGAATTGGAAAAAAAAAATGCACGGCTAGAAATATGTGACTGATATATAATCCGCAATTCCTCCGAACCATGGTTTTCTTCAAATATATATTTTTTTTCCTGGACAGACGTTGCCAGTGATTTTTTTTTTCATCAGCATAAAACCATCATCATGCCAAATGTTGGTCTTTTTCTTCTTTGAATCTTTCTTTACTGTTTTCTTATGTCCCTCTGCTTTCTGTCATCAGTTCTATCCCTTTACCACTTTCCCTTCCTTATTATCTACTTTTAATTTATCTTTTCAATGAGTAGTAAAGAAAGGACAAGCAGTGCGTAGCCAAGTGGTGCGGGGGGGGTGGGGGGGCGGGGGCAAGTGCCCCCTCTGAAATCTTTTTGAGGGGAAAGACGGGAAGAAAAGGACGGATATTCGTGTTAAGTCAGCCCAATATTCAGACTTTTTGCCCTGCGACCGGGTTATTTTGCCGGTGATTTGGACATTTTTTGCAACCACCGGGGACATTACCCCCTCGGAACACCGGGCTCGCTACGCGCATGAAGACAATTAGCCCCTGTTTGGACATGATACATGTACAGTATGAAATCATCATTAACATTTGGTTCATCACTTGAGGAGATACGAAGTTGTTGTTATCGAAAAACAACCATAAGTACAAAGCTCTTCCACTCTTTCACTAACAACTTTGAACTCGATTGCCGGATAATGAGATCATTCATCGTCGTTACTTCACTGACTTCTGACTGTACGTACGTACATGGTATTTAAACAGAATAAGATTTCCATTTCGGTGAGTCGCGCGCTGGGATTTGTATTCACAGGTTTGACATAATTGACCGGGATTCTGCGGACCGTTGAGGGCACTACAATGGAAAAAACCACACTTAAATTACTCAATCTCCGCTACATTCTGTTTGGTGTACAGGATAATAAGCTGCCATTTGTTCATTGAATAAATTTTGAAAACGATATCCAATTAAAAACTATACAGTATTGTTCACCAAGTTGCAAGAAGCCTTTACGAGTTTTTCGCAGAGAAGGGGTATATGTTTTCCATGTTATATAGCAATTTCCTTTATTACTTTATCACATTTGTACATGCAGTATACTCACTTTGGTTGTGTTAATAAGCCCAACATGCTTTTTTTTTTAATAATTAATGCTGGAATGGATTTTTGTAATAATTGTTTCACAAATCCGGACCAGGTTTATTCCACTTCAATTTATCCTAAATTTCCGATACAAGGTTGTTTGAATTGACCACTTTTGATTAGTTTTCCTATTTTATAATGTTATGTATACCTTAATTTTGTATGAAGACGATTCATCAACCCGTTATTTCGATTTGGACCTTTGGAAATTACCATATCAGATATTGAGCAATTAATTGTCGCGGGAAACATGGAAGTGGTATGTGAATAAAAACCAACTAGCAGGAGAGTTTAAAATCGTGCATTTTTTGACTTAAGATTCTCAATGATTATGCAGACGCCTACTTTCCTTTTTGAAGAAATATAATTATTCATGAAAATCCTCTGAGTTCTGAGTTTACACATTTATTCAATATATACAGTTTCGGATTGCCATTATTTGATTTTATTCAAACAGTATAATAAACAAGTCGCCAGATATTTATTTTTACAATACTTTTCTGCTTAGAATTAAGCCATACTTATTGCACCCTTTGAACCCTAACTCGGGAAATGGTGGGAGGAACGGAAGATCATAATGACAGCTAACGACAGCTTAATGGGTGCAACAAGACTGAAAATCAAAATGGAAGAACACAAATCCGCCGTACACAAATCGTGAACATTTCGCCATTTAAACTTAAGAATAAACAAATAAACAAAACAAATAAACAAACAAACAAGCAGGCAACAACCATCCAACAAACAAATACACATCTGGTCACGCAGTTTCTGTCCTCTCCTATGCAGTTGGTCGTATATACATGCCACAGCTTGGGTATTGTAGGCTTTTTAGTTTTGTATAAAATCGTGTACATAAAATACTAGGAATCGTTTGAATAGGAATAACACATGTAGCTCTATGGTTGGGCAGCCTTTTCAGCATGTTTAGACTGGGAAACAACTGATAATTTGTTAAAGCAGAAGCCAACACGGAGCTCATAAACTATTCAAAAAAGTTCACAAAGGAAACAGCGAGTTTGTCCGACAAATTTACGAATGTTGAGTTCCTTATTTTGTGTTATAACTGAAAGTTTGAAAGACTGATCAAAATATTAATACAAATACAATATTTAGCTTATTTGGCAACATTTCCTTAGGGCTTATACTCCCTAGTTTTCAGAATTACATTTTCCTTTTATAAAACAAAAAATATTATGAGCAAAACCACCAGAAGGGTTACTTCGTGTATCCACTCCACACCAAGCACAATTTTGAACATGCACAGGCTATATTCTGGCCCATTAACATAAACATTGTATGTGTGCCTAATTTTGCATGCAGATTCATTTTTATTTGCAAGACTCAGATATTTTGGTATTTAAAGTATTAAAAAAAACAAACATTAAAGAATGTCCCACCTAAACTGCTCATTTTGAAAAGTTTGAAATGATCTGATGTTGTTCTTTCGATGTAGTCCAACTCGTACATGTTGTATATGTTTTATTTAAATTCCGGATCCGAATATTACAAAGTTTGATTTTCTATATATAATTTTTGTATGTGTGCTCTTGTTTGCCAATAAACTGTTTTGTTTTTTAAAGTCAATAAATTTGACCAATTGGTAAAGCTAATCTGTCGGAAGGACATCGTTTTGACTTTCACACAGTAATTAATATCAGGACAAGCATTTTTATATGAAAGAAATACGATTTGTTAGATAATTGAGGAAACCATCCTCAGGAAATATATGAGTCTATCTTTAAGCAGCATTATATTGTGATCTCTTTGCACTTTTAATTACACAAAAAGTGCATCTTCACTGGCCTAGTATCAAAGATTAGAGGATGTCGCATTATATTAAAACAATCCCCAATACAATAATTATGATTTGAAAATGGCACATTGGGGAGATCGTAGATCGTGTAACATGTGTTTTTACGGATTCGATGAAAGATAACCGTATTTAATAAAAACCTGTAAAATCTAGTTTTACAGTGACGTTACGGTTAATTTACACTGAAATGATTTTACCGCATTATTTGCTGGCAGCTTAGGTGTTGTAAAGTAACAGCTCTAACACTGTAAATCTAGATTTTACAGGTTTTCTATTAATATAGGCCCTATAGTTATTTTTTAAACCGTGTCCGTAAAATGCATTCATTTCTGGCCATTCTAACAGTAACACACATGCTCTTTTAATGCTCATTGTATATGAATGTCACTGCAAAAGCAGTGATTAGGATTCAAACACTTATTTGTACCACGTTTCTAAACACTTTCTCTAAACATGATTCATCAAAACACCTTATAGCTAGATGTTTAAAGTCTAAAACATGTCTAGTTATATGGCACTTAGTGTTTAGGCATTGATGCAAAGTGTTTAGAAATTTGACATATTTAATATCTTTAAACACTTTTTCCACAAGGTTTCTAAACACTTTTGTTAATACTTAGTGAACTTTTGACGTATTTTTGTGGTGTTTAGATTTTAAAGATCTTTTCACCCCTCAGATACTGACACGTGTATAGTACAGTAAAATTATTGGAAAGCGTTATGGGATTTATTTATATATCCCTCTGGGTAGAAATATCGGCCTATGCATGATATGGAAGGCCTAATACATTTCCCAATATTTAAGGAGATTTTGTGCACAGAGTGGCAACTTGACAACTTGATTTTGGCTATGTAATGGTCCGTTAACTTCCTGTCATTGCTGTATAGTCCTGCAGTAATTAAAGATCGTTTAATGAAATTGTTTTGTTTTACACGTTCGAGCTTTTCTATTTCACGAGTGTAATTTAGCCTTGTCTAAGCTAATCTGATCCAACATGCTTACAGTTTGAAATATGTATTTACAAATGCTAATTTGATTAGCTTCCGTAATGATATTGAAAAAGTCATAAGTTTTATTTCTATTTTAAGAGTTTAATATTTGATTGCATTATCCCACTATCCTTGATCATGTATACACGATGTAGTTGTGAATTACAGGATGGAATAATTATTGGAAAAGAAATGCAAGTAAGTTTACGACAAGAGTGAGATGAATCCTGGGCTATTGCCTGTGACATATTTGAACTTCGATTTCCGTAAATAAAGCTAAGGACAGATTAACGCCAGGCAGGGAAGCAAACCCATAAGCTGTACGATTGCATATCAAAAAGCTCCATGAATTGTGTTTCTTATCCATGATATCCAGCGTATTTTCAAACGGAATAAGTAGGAATTATTTGTGGCAAACCTTACGAACATTAGGAAGAAAACTCCCTTACCCCAGTCAATTAATGCGTTTGTATGTTTCTTGGTGATAACTTTATGCCCAACGTTGTTGTCGAATTTTATCAAATGCTTATTCGGTGGGCGGAGTTTAATAGGCAAACGCGTAATATCATTAATTGTTGCCTATCCAATATGAGACGATATTAAATAGTGTGTCGTCGCGCAGTTACGCGGGCGTGTATAATGTTACGCAGTGCATGCAGCTAGTACGTGTTGGTTCATTTTTTGACAAAGGGGAATATTTTTGCGTTTTTAACTAGTATGATTGAATAGAAAATATTTCCGGTAATTAAAACAATCAAAACTAAATAATAATGAAAATAAAAGATAGGATTTGCTGTTTTACCCAAAAAATCAAAACTAAATAAGAATGAGAGTAAAAGATTTGTTGTTTTGCCTATCTAATATGGTGTCATATTGGGTGGGCAGTCCAATATGACACGAGCATTGATTTCAACTCATAAATCAAAACGTTCATTACTGACAGAAATTAGAAGGCAACTTATTTGAGGGTCTTC
Organism: Ophioderma brevispina; assembly: GCA_023653785.1. NCBI lineage: Eukaryota > Metazoa > Echinodermata > Ophiuroidea > Amphilepidida > Ophiodermatidae > Ophioderma > Ophioderma brevispina. The sequence continues at coordinate 14,820 of JAMKCH010084757.1, forward strand.
AAATAAGTTGCATGTAATATTTACGACAGATTGACAAATAGGTGTTCACGAAAACGAGCGAAACTTGAGTGGACCTGGCAAGATGTTCCGATAGGCCAGACACTCGGAAGTGCACAATGTCTTTACGCTTTATGATGCGTAGATTGTCTTTACGCAAAGGTGCACTCTAAAATTAGTTCGACCTAAAACGCTTCTGGTGTCCTCCATGTTGAACCTTTTTATATCGAAATGGTAAAAGAACCATTTTTAGATAAGATAAAAAGGTTCGTATGTTTTTATACTATTTCGTTTCATTTATGAACCATTTTAGCTTCACAAAACATTTTTTCTTCATTAAAGAACTCTCATACAAATTAGGCTAGTCCAAGAAGATATTATAAAGGGCCAGAAATGGTTCGACAAAATCTGAAATGGTTCTTCAAGGAACAAAAATAATTGTTTAAAAACCTGATAAGAGTCATTTTAATGAGGAATCCACACAGACGATAAATTGGTTATATTTTTGAATCTTGATTTGGTTAGAGTATTTTTTTAATGTAATAATATTTATATATCATGAATCTTTTTGATCCCATTTATAGTAGTTGAAGGAGAGACTTTAGGTATAAAAAAAACAGCAAACGATATCTCTTTCGATTCAGTATTTAAAACATATCCTCAAAATTTTCTACACATTCTCAAAACTTCAGACTCTATGTTGATTTTATGGTATTCGTGTGGGTTTCATGTGAACTCATGAAAATATGAAGAAATGTGATGAATTCGCCAACTAGGGATTAATAATAATTACTAATTACTGGTTCACGATTACCATTCATCAAATGAAAGGGTTTAGTACATTTCCCCAGCAAGTTATTTCAACATTGAAATAAAATGTCACCGATACAAAAACGTTATTTAGCATTGTTTAAAAGTGATTTTGCCGATTCTTGATTGCAGATTATATTATCAAATATCAAGGACTCTTATCTGTCAAGTAAAATAAAATAGGCCAAAATCCGCCATTTATATTATCTTGGCTGCTATTATCAGAAGCATTTTTACCTAATAAAGTTCAAGATAAGAATTTCCGAACATTGTGGAACCCAATTAACACGACTTTCGCTATTGTCTAAACAATGCTTGTATCAAACTAAGTTCAAGCTCAGTATCCTTTTATTTAAACAGCTTCATTAAACAAATTGATCAATGCAGTATGTATTATATTTCGAACATTTTTGCCATGGTCGTGGTTCTGTGACGTAAGTGGCGAAGGAGGGGTTCCGCTTTCAATGTCTTTTTCATGTGAAGTTCATAAAATAGTTCCAGATTTCAAAGTGTTTCCTAACAATTACGGACACAACAGTCTTAAAAATCAAAATTGTAATTGACGGGTTAGGTTTTGTTTTGGAGGATATATGGGATGTTCGTGGCAAGTTCAAGCCGTCTTGAAATCAACGTTTTCTGAAGAGGACAATATTTACAGCTGGATTTGTATAGCCTACACAAATCAAAGGTGAAGTCAATAAAATAGCAAAATTTTTTGGGGGAGCGTGCGAATTTTTACCTTGAATATAATGGTTGTGGGGGTGGGTCCCGGGGGTGGCCCGCTCTAAATTCAATAGATTTAGTGCTGTACGAGTCATTCATGCATACAGTTCGTAACCATTGGTCATCTCTCTTAGAAATAAATCTTTACACCACATGAACATAATTTTGTGATTAAACGATGTTTCAAACATAACTCCCGGATTCTATGTTGTTAACTTCAACACATCATATTTGATCGTCTTGATAATGTGCTTCAATTTATTTTGGCGATACATGGAGAAGGAAACACAAAGGTTCCACCTCAGGGAGGTTTAAGGGGGTTTCTCTAGCTTTGGAACCCTCGTTGTCTTATTGATTGTACTCAAATTACTCTGTAAAGTATATAATATAATTGATATATTTGTATTTCGTAGATTTGCCGAAATATCCAAATATGAGAAGTACTTTTTGTACAGAGGCAAGATTAGATTGAATAGATCAGTAGCACCTACAACTTATATTAAGATTATCTTGGAATATTTCCAAATTATAATTTAGACCGGATTTCAAAGTAATTCCTGCTTCAGTTCAATGTTATTTCCTGAGTGCATGTAGCAGTATGTGTTCAATTTGCACACACGGCATATCTACAAGACAAGGGTGTGATTGCTATTGACAAACTCTGCATCAGATCCATTTAAGCTCTATCACAAAAATAATGTCGATCAGCATGGTTAAAAGATTGTCTTGTGTACTAGTTTACAAAAGATCCTGAGAAGAAGCTTAGACACAAGACAGCGAAAAGATTAAGAAACTAGGCCTATTGGAGTGTCACATATATATTTAGGTCAAAAGTTATAATATGAACAAAGCTCATCTTTTTATACAACCGAATTAATAGATCATAATTATGTTAAAATGTTAAAAGTTTGCGAGAAATTTAATCCAAAATAGTCAAACTTGAGCTATGAGTAAGCGGGGCCCTTGATAACAAAGAGTACGAATGTTTCAATGTTATTCTCTAGTCGGTGACGTTCATACATTCCCCCGGGAGAAATAAATGTGAAATATATGAAGATCCAGAGACATAACTGCTCATTTATGGATTGAACATGCCAGGTCATGAGAACATTATTCTACCTCAAGAGATGGCGGAGTCTTGTCGATGATTATCCACTGCTCGTTGTCATAAACGGAGATTCGGTAATGCTATCCAGTTTCTAAACTGCAAATTACGAAAAATAAGTTTATATTTTGTGCTAGACTTTTTTTGCCTATTAGTTTCAAAATGAACCCGTTCCTTATGACCATTGTCTTACACTGTGTTTGGTGCGACGGGCTGTCTTAACGAATAAACCCCATACTTGTTGTGCGAAACCCCGGTCCGAAAATACCCGGAGCGCCGAATTCCCTGCTCTCAGAACTGCCGAAGTACCGGGGCATTCAGCAAAGGAGAAGGGAAGTAGAAAATAACGTACGGTGATGTGTAGAGCATCGTGCGGTTGTTGGATTTAATAAGTTCTTTTGTCAATTGGCTGTACGGACCAGGATGACACGAAATACGTTGTCAATGTACTTCAGCTCGACACAGGCTCGATTAGCTTTACACTAATAATTTTAGAGGGCCCGTTCATTATTTACACGGGAGGGTACGAGAAATTGAAAGATGTGTTTGGAAAATTGCATAACCATCATTATGTTAAAGCCTTACAATCTTAGGAGGAGGCCCTTTGCCATAGACTCCTACACCCATCTCACACACATTAGGTTACATAATATGATTTACTGCTGATAGGAGATAGGTGCTTGGTTTCCTGAATAATAAATTTAACATGACCCCCCCCCCCTCCATCAGAAAAATGAAATAAAATCACATAACCCCCTATTTGTCAAGTAGAAAATCACATATTCTTAGCTGGTCTAAACCCAATGTTTGTACTCAAGTGACCTAATAACCAAACCCTACCTAATTCCTAACCCTAATCTTAACCCTAGGTTCTATAGGGCCCTAATAATCCCCACCCTAAACTTAACCCTTGTTGCAACCATCCTAATAGCCCTCCTAATCAGTAAAGGGCACCTTTACAAAGGGATCCATATGTATATCAATGCTATAACGTATACATAATTTCCGAATTTGGCTACCTTGGTAAAGAAAGGCGGAATTCTTCTTCATGGGTTTTATTTGGGCTTTAGTCGTACACAGTCGTATCTACTTCTACTATTACATACATGATGTTCCTAAATGCCAAAAGCCTGATTTTTAATGATTTCCTTGTAGAATTGTCCCATAAATCACGAAAATGAATGCGTAAACAGGTGCTCTACACATCACAGCACGTTATTTCCCTTCGTCTCCTCTGCTGTGGCCGAATGCCCGGGTTCTTCGGCAGTTCTGAAGGAGGTAACTTCGGCACCCGGGTATTTCGCACCCGGGTGTTTCGGCACAACAGCGCAGCATACTATTATGGAACTTTGATTCCCGTTATGGTAATTAGGATGACGGGCTGTCGCTTTACCTAATACATATAAATAGTCTTTTGGGGACTTAACCGTCCATATTTGGCTTAAAAAATGTCCCCACAAGGTATTGAGTATCCGTACTCATGCACCACAAACTCGCACACACGCACACAAGGGATCTTTCCTGCAAAGAGGAAAGAAGTAGACGATAACTCTTGTGTTTAAACCGTAAAATTTGTTTTTATACAGCGTATTTTATTCCTAATCATTTTCTGGAAGGGTAATGCCTTCTTATTTTTCTCCTCAAGGAACATTTAAGTTTTCAATTTTATTCCTTTTTAATTCTTTGAATTATATTGCACTGTTTTTTTTTCGAAACACGTATATTAGTGTCTAGTGACGTAAAAGTTACCGTTTATCTAAAACACTCAGCAATTTCATCAAACTCAAAAGATGCCAAAACATTGGAGCTGCAAGCGTGACAATGAAAACAATATTGCACAAAACATTTAAATACATGTATAGCTTATAGCTGAAAGAAAACTTCGTGGGCTAATCCAACGTCGTCAACTTTAGCTCAGAACTGCACGGAACCTACCTTTGGTAGATGGTTAACAAAGACACATGTATGCCCTTAGGGACCAGAAGAAATTACCAGAGATATTAGACAAGGAAGTGAATGTCGGACCCTATGTGTAAACCCGGAATGATGCATCATATGAAATAGATCCGAAAAGATCCGAAGCTGTAAGGTATCTGGTTTGGAGACTAGTCTGTCATCAAGAGTATTGTTTCTCCTGCACCGTCTGCCGGAAAAGGTGTCTGAATGATGCGCTATAAAGATCATTGACGATAGCAGTTTTCCAAATCAGATGTGGCTTATTAAAGTAGCAATAAATTTGAATATACAATTTATTTGAAGGAAGAGAGTTTCATCAGATCCCAATTCACCTTTAAATGACGCGCCTCAAGATATTTTACTCGGATATTATGATGTTTTCCTGTTTTATTTTATGCTGTTTCCTTTCCCACCCTCCCTTTAACAAAATTGATATTTTCATGAGCTGTGCCTTTTGTCATGTTTGTTGGCACTCGGTTAAATTTGCTGATATTTCGGTATCTTCGTGTCGCTAGAGACTTAAATTATTGCAAAAGCTGAGGTGTCAGAAAAATATTACGCGCAAGAGTTGAAATTTATCAAAGTGAACCGTACACGTTATTCAAAAGTTAAAGGTTAGATGGAAAGATTTTTGCTATTAAATGACAGCGTACGGATACGTTATTTCCGATATAAACAGTAATATTCGGGTTAAAAGTCACACATTTGCTCAGAAGTAAATAAAATAACATATATTTGAATTGCAATTTTACCACAAAATGTTCCTTCTTACTTGTGAGGCCATGTCAGTCAGCTGCAAAATTTGGGGGTATGGGAACAAGCTCGTAAAATCAGAGTTAGGATAGGTCAATAGAATCCGGTTGAAAATGGGGACGAAGATGGAACAGGAGAAATTTGGTGAGACGCGCCTCCGCTTCGGCCATGAAGTCAGGGGTTAATGTTTCTATTCGACTGTGCATGGAATAAATGGGAATGCAATACAAATGTCTAAAGTTGGAACTGATGCAAAGAATGGACTCTAAATAATGACCACAAATTAAAATATTTACCCCCTGAAAAGTAACATTTTCGACTCACTCTTTTCGTCATGACGCCATAGCCGTAATGTAACTCTGCCTTTACTTTCATCTACAATGTGGTCAATTTGTTAAAGGGTTATAAGGAGATTTTCTAAAGATGGGCATCCCTTGTCACTATTGGGCTTTTCGTAGCTATATAGCCAATTATTATAAATAAATAAACAAAATATAAATTTCTCTACATTTACACTCGACTGGTTGTAGAAAACCTACCTAAAGGACATACAAGTAGTAAAGATGATAAAAAACTATAACCTTTGAACTATAAAACTTTGAACTTGTCCAAATGCTAATGGACCTATAGAATAGTTTGCTTGGTTTTTCTGTCGGGTAAGATACTAAATAATCATTTCATTACATAAAAATGTGTGTCCAGCTTTTTCACTTCGGGTATGATTTTAATACATTGGCAAGCATTCTTAACATGCAAAAACTCCAGTTTCGAAAAACAAGTGGACATATTTTTAAAATGTAAAGAGAATAAACGACTGCTTTGCTAAAGAACAGAATTTAGCATGTCAAATTGGTCTGTAGAGCCTATCAACTGACGTACAACGACCATCCGTCAAATTGGTAATATACGTGATTAGTATTTATATCAGCTTCCGTGTAGTCACAAAGAAATCATTGTATTGTTACAGTTTGGTTTAAAAGTGCCGGATGCAAGTAACATATTTCGTTGAATATTGTAATCGCATCCGGGATTTTAAAGACACGATGAAGAACTATCGTCAGATGGTAATCAATATCGCCAGTTGGGACTATACTTACATGTCAAAGCCAAGTTTGGTTTGAGTCGGCCTGATATTTAAAATAATAATTAAAATATTGAATGACTTTTTTGTTCGTATGATACACAGAATAGATTGAACTCGTTAGAAAAATATTGTATCGTATTGACTCGTAACAATATTTTTCTAGCTCGTGCAATATATTCTTGTATCATACTCAAAGCCATTCAATATTATATAATTCTTCCACTGAATGGAAACGCGACAAAATAATGGAGTAAGACTTGTAAGGCCCTCCACCACACAAAGTACGACAAACCACGTCGTTTTTTATGAAGCACATAATTGTAGACGTATGACAGGTAATTTTATCTTTGAAAAGGGTACCGCTGCATACTCGTTCGTTCGTTCGTTCGTGCAAGTCCAAAATCACAGTGGAAGATCCGTCTTTAACCAGCTGATAGTTTCATCATCCAGGTTGATCAGGCCTGGAATTCCTCTTGGGGACTTGTAGACCTCACAGTCATCTATGATGTGGCTAATGGTTTGTGGCTCTCCACAATCGCAGTTTGGTGAAGGTTCTACTCCGATCTTGTGAAGGAAGTTCTTTGTACGACCAACGCCAGTTCTGAGTCTGTTGAGGTTGACCCATGCTTTCCTATCAAGGTCACAGCCTTTGGGCTTGCTAGATGGGCTGTCCACAAACTGCTTTAGGTTCAAAGTAGAGGATGACCATTGCTCATACCATCTGTCATTGATCCAGGATGATCGATAGTGATACTGTGACTGCAGTGTCATGGATTGGGTAGCAAAGTGATTCCGTGGAATTCTCTGATCCTCAAAGGGTGTTGGTGGTGGGATTAGGCTACAGGTTCCTCCCCACATTTCTTGGCGGGCTTGATCGTCTGAAGGTTCCTCCTAAGGTTTGCAGGAGCTATGCCAGACAGAATTGGAAGGTATTCTACAGGCGTCGCCAAAGGGCAACCACTAACATACTGAATTCGTTTGACAGTTCAGGATTAAGGTTGGATTTTAAGGGATTAAGGGGTTTAAGTAACATTCAACATTGCCAACACTTAATAGATAAAGGAAATTAATGGAAGCCACCAAGGTAAATAGAGGATGGGTGGGTGGGTGGCTGGATATGTTCATATCTAATAACTCCATATATTTCAAAAAGAAAGAAAGTACATGGAAGAACTTTTGTACTATTCTTTTATAATTTTTCTGACTTTTCAAGTTGCAATACTTTTTGTGGGGCGTTTTACAAAAAGTGCAAAGCTTGTTCTATAATCACATGATATTTTTAATTCGTTTAATTGGAACTGACGATAAACTGGTAATTACAAATATTCACCATAAAATAGGATCATGCTCTCGAAGAGTATTGAAAAGTGCAACTCTTAAAGCTGATATAATATTTAGATTTTCATTTGAATTATTTAATTGATTATCCACATCAACCTCGAAGACGGCCTGTATAAAACCTCCAAATGATGTAGTTGTTGTAAAGATAGTCAAAACACTTTCCCAAAGTAGATAGATAAATATTGCCTACGATTGCTCGTCCAGACACCTTTCCTCTAGGTTTATTTGTCCCCGATATCTCCGCAAGGTGTTTAGGAAACGGTTCACGCCTGTCTTTCTGTACTGTCACGGCGTATTAGTGTACATAAATATAAGAAAGATGTGTCCTATTTTACAGGCTCATGTAGTCTTTCATGTTGCATAATTTTATACACATTCGTAGAAGACAAGCTTAGTAGAGAATATTCCAATCAATTTTCTTAATAAAAACGTAACGTATTCTTTGTTTGAAATTATTTCTGTCTAAATTGGCCAATCAAATCTCAAATAGTGAATTAGAGGTAATATGCGTGCTAGGTATAACTGTTAAAAGGCCAATATACTGGAACATATTACACGGGTAGGATGCTTTGGATTATTCCAGTAAGTTTATAACTAATCAGAACAAACAAATCAGATTTTGTAGTATGCAATGATTTTTTAAATGTTATTTAGATACTGACAATGTAAAAACAAAGCTTTTACTGTTACTTTTCATTCCACCGTGACGGCATGCATCAGAATAGCTTAGAACATGACACATGATTACATTATCATGATTATTGGGACTTCATCGGAACTGACAGTTTTAAACAACTTTAAAAAATCCAAGGATTTTGACCGGGTACCATGCTCGTTCAAAAATAAGGGCTGAAAATGCGGGACTACTGGGGTATCAAATGCACAATAATGAAGTTCTAGTCCCGCTAGGGCTATCAAAATTTAGTTGTGATTTTGACTGGTTCAATGATACAAATAGGAAAAAAATAAACTAAACATATCAGTAAAATAACCATGAGAGTGTAATTTTTATAGCAGTAGCAAAGTGTCATTTTTCTTGTATATTGGCTATTTTAAAGGTGTATTTTTTATTCACGTATTGAGAACAGGTCCCGCAAGGGATATGATTTCACTGCAAATTGGTCCCATTAGGGGTACATTTTCACGTCACTAAAAATTAGTATAATTTTACCAAAAAAACTGGTCCCTTTAGGGGTATACTTTCACTGAAAATTGGTCCCGTCAGGTGTCACTTTCAGAACCCCTGGAACGAGCATGGGTGCCCAACAAACCTCTGAGAACTCCCCAGGGGGGTTTTCCACATACTTCCGAGAATCTGAGGTACCAAACGTGCCCTAAAAGGAACGTTATTATTTCCAATAATTTCTTCCAGATATGAAAATATAAAATAAGAATATTTTTGCCTTCTAAAACAATTGCTGATAGAAGCAAATGGATGGAAAAGAAAGAACTTCAAAAACATAAAATATACCTTATCATATCAAAATATCAAGCGCAATTCTGTCGCTATAACCTCAAATGAAATGCATATCTGTTACAGCCACAATAAGTATTTAAAATTCAAATTAGTTTCTTTAAAAACAGCTTATCTGGGTCGAATAGCGACCTGAAGAATTATTCGGTTTTCCTAATATTATTGAAAATCTTCCTCCGAGGAGGAAAACTCGCGAGCCTCGCGTTAGTTTAGCAACCAAAATAGTACTTTGCCTGTCAACATAAAACCCATCAGAAATCCATCTCAAAATAAATGTATTATTTTATCACCCAAAATCTTATATATCGTGTCTTTTGATACGTCTTACGTCAGTCTTTGGTTTTATGAACTCAGAATAGATCTACGGGAGAACCGCAAAATTAGGGATGAGGAGGATCAAGTTATTTATCTGTTAGTTGCAGCGAGGTTAGATTTCTGTCCTGACCAACTGTTTATGGTCATCACAGACCCACAGTGAAAGTGAATGGAAACAGCACCCAATCGCTGAGTCGACCTGTTCCGACCTCAAGTTTTCGCTTAATCATGGACACCCAAATTTATGTTGAGTTTCTAAATTGTATAAAACACTAAATAGGGATAATAAAAGTGCTAATAGACCATTACTGGGCATTCAAAGGGTGCGAAAGCACTTTGAGTCTTGAAGTCGAATTCGGAAGATAGGCGGTCCCTTGGAATATCTTAAAATGCTTAATCTTCACAGAACATAATGGACAATTGCAAGACTGGATGCAAGTTATTTGAAAATACTCCCCAAAGGAGACCGTCTTGTGTTCATGAAATTCAACTCTAAGATAAAGTACAAAGGCACGTATTAGCGGAGCTAAACCGATTTCGGTCCTCTCTTGCACAGAGGTTCTTCCATCGCCCATGGTGGACGACTTTTAAGTTTTTCTATATGGACGGTGTGGAATACTGATTGCAGAAAAATTAGGGACAGATATGTTTCATGGCTTTTGTAACAGAATGAAATATGTTATGAAGTGCATGTGTTCCAGATTATAGGCAACCAGGTACACCGCCAAGTTCTGCAAATGAATAAATTTGTTCAATTGAATGAAGACAGTCGTATCTCCTCGATAACGCAAAGAATTAAAATGAATCAATGTTGAACAATGTCTGATATAGTTTGTAATTCTATTCATAATTCATTTGCATTTCCAGATTTATAAACAAAATGGGCAGAATGAAACTCGCCATGTATGTTGTCCAGGATGGAGACAAAAAGGAAAGCATGTACTAAAAGTAAGTCAAATCATTTCCATATATATTACTAACGGCTTGGGAATAAAGGCATTCATTCAGATTGATAAGTTATAGTTATGTACTTAAAGACCTATTGGAAATTTGAAGAAATAGCTTATAACTGGAAGGATGTCTGTAATTCTCATAAGGTATTGCACTGAAAACTTCACAGAGATAGGAATAAAACGCATTGCTCAAAGATATGAATCTCCCGTTCAATACGTGTTGTAGTAAGTGTCCGTACGGAGAGTTACTGTATGATTTTATCCTTATTACTAGGTTCGTTCAGTCTGAGCACTTGTAGGGGAAGTTATTATACCCTAAAAATCACTGATAGTTGCCTTTTAATGTGCAGTTGCTAAATGGACTTTATGTTTAGCTTTTAATATTTATTTAGTGCCGCGGCATTAATTGAAAGTGTACTATAGAAAACATTCTCTAAACAAAGGCGAGAAACCCAGTTGCTATCACGTAGACGATCCCTCATTCACTGTACGACAGAAAGGACAGCGGTTGACCACCCGGGACTTTCTGCCATCATTAGGTTTCTAATAATGTTATCCTTTTTTAGTGGCATATTGGTTTCTCATAACATCTTTCAACGATAAATAAAGTCTTTACCAAAGAAATTATCACAAAAAAAAAGTACACATAACTTTGTACAACAATCTGTGCAAAATATATTTTACTCAATTGTCAACCATGCTACCGCCTTACCCATATTTTTATGAGTGCATATGCCATAATCGCCCATTTGCATTTGGTTAAACCGGTCTAAAGAATTACATAAGTGAACTCTTTTCCTCTACGAGACTAAATTCAAAATGTCACGGGGTGTCTCTACGTTTACAGGCCCTCCCCTAATGCTTCCAGGCGTTAACATGAACAAAAAGTATGTGAAGCTTTACTAACATTACTTCTGCATTCAACATATCTAAATCTGAATCGGAAATTTAATTTTGCTCCTCCCAGCCCATCCAATTCTGCTGTTGGAAGACTCAATTCTGTAGGTCTAATTCCATCAAGATACTCCAAATCACGTCTTAAGCATGTTAAGCATGACTGAACTTTATTGTTGGAAACACTCAGATTAATGTCCAGTAACCAGCGGGGAGTGAGAGGGGATCAAGCACAATCACCCTCGCTTGGACCCTCTCCCCCATCAAGCCCCAAATGAGTTGACGGTTTACCATATTTACAGGGGAAATCCTCATATTACCGGCCAATTTTTTCCCCGTGAGACATATTTGCCACCGCTGCGTCTCTCAAAGTCTATTTACGCCGCTCCTGCACTACTTCAGAAGTCCAGATGAACTCAAAAATTTGACTGTCAAGTAACACCGATAGCGTTTTGGCGCGATTCCCAATGCATTTCTTTAAGTGCCCATTTCCATCCTTAATCTGAAGCCAAATTCAGGCTAAACGGAATTGGTGGAAATTGTCCAATTTTTTCAATCCTGAACCAGATTTTTCATATTTCTAAAATAGATGCACTTTTGAGAAAAAAAGGCAAATTCGTGTTAAAATCTAACCCCAAAACTACATCTCGCATCAAAAAGGGTGGTATGATATGGGTCCTACTTCCAGACACTTTGAATAGCATCAATACCCAAACAAACTGAGATTCCCGAGTATGTCCCTAAGAAAACTGACTTCCTTAGAGTGTCATTCAGCATCGCAAAGCAGGTCCAGAACCTGGGGAAGCAAATCGACTTTGACGGGTGCTTGTTAGCCTTCCACAAAACTGTCTATAAACTGCCGGAATTCATACTTTCTGTTAAAAAATCTCTGACACAGTTCTCTTTTCCTCTTGTCTATTAGCGTACGGGTTATCCGTTCAGAAGGTCCTTATATACCTTGATGAAAGCGAGCCTTATCAGTTTTATCAGAAAATATATATCATATATACAACATGGAAATTTACTACATTTTTAAATAGTTCCAAATTTAACCTATATATAATATCTATCGCTCCCTCTGCCACCCTGGTGTTAGCTCAGTTGGGAAGAGCGCTCGTGCCTAGTCATACGGAGGGTCGCCGTGCGCTGGCCTATCTGCAGGAAAGATTAATAAATTTCATATAGAAACATGGTAGTAAATTCCATTCTTTGATGAGCTTGTGTGGGTGTAGATTTGATGTTGTTCAATTAACTCAGTGACTGCATCGCACCCTTAAACAACTCTTCAAGGGAAAATTTCCCGCCACCTTCTTCCCTCCATAGGGTACGTCATCCTGAAATCCTCCAGGAACCTCATACCCTGGGCAACCATAGACCCTGACATGCAACAACCTGCTAAAATTGTCAAGGGCAAGCCAAATTGATCATACGTTAGATCTATCGAACGGACTGTGATCTTTCCAAATCCTTCATAATCTGAAATATCCAGATAATATCTCAGTTTTTGTTAAACGCTCTGTTTTGTTAACTTCTGGATGTACGGATTTTATTTAAAGATAGCTCTTTAAGCTTTTGAACGACAGTTTTATGGACCAAATTACAATATGATTACGTTCATTCAGTGTAAATCACTTCATTTTGAGGTTTTTTTTTTTTTTAAAAAAGAAAAAGTTGTGATTGCAATTCCGTTTAATCTCCACTGAAAAGATCGTCAACTTGGACAGTTTTTTCTTTTACAAGTGGCCATGCACGGTAGTGTTGAAAACACCCGCAAGACTGCGACGCATGCTTTAGCATAACCAAACACTATTGGTTGCGTTCTGCAACCGATTTAAGCCCTGAATGGAAGATTGCGGGGAGGTTGCGCTTTCAGGTGCTGCCACTGACGTTTTCGCCCCGACGGTTGATGGTTTATTCCCTCCCTCTTATTGACCATCCGTGGCAATTTGGGTAATACCGCCCGTAGTGCATCGATTTGGGGTTTGCAAAACTTCGTCATGTATGAGGGCCATATCTTTGCAACAATGGAAAAACGTGCATTTACCTGTTTAAAACATTTGGAAGAATTTCCCTGTATACCGAAAGAACGTGGGTAATTGATTTTCTTGTAAGTGACTGTCATACCTTATCATGTTTAGTTAGATATCTAGGAACGGATCATCCCAATTTGATTTCTTGAAATACTCAAGATTTCACTTCATCACTTTTTCTTTATTACAATTAATCCGTGTTAAAGAATATTGTTTTCTATTGAATGAATAGAAACCTTGAAACGATTACATCAATTCACCATAAAACCATGACTGGCTTTCTCCCTTTCTCTCCCGCTCTATCTGCCCTTGCCCCCTCTCTCTCCCTTCTTCCGTCCCCTCTCTTCTTCCTCCTTCTCCCCTCTCATCTTCTTCTCTTTCTCTCCTCTCTCTCGTGTTGTATATTATAACCAGGTATCAAAATAGTGCAGTGTTGCTAAACAATTGAAACTTAGCACATATTCCAAGTTAAGTACCAAGCCAAGTAATTGTTATAGGCAGTAAATGGTTCTGCAGGCTAGTATCTCCAATGTAGTCACACACACGATTCCAATTTTCAGTATTGTATATTGAGAACATCCTGTATGATAACATTTGGCACACTCCCACCTTATTTTAAAAGGAGTCTTAATTGGACGTTGGTACGCCTGTTATGTTATTTGTTTAAAATGTCTTTTTATGACAGTTGTATATAAAAAGAAGATAAATCGCTTATGCGAAATGCGCACTGGATTGAACTTGTTGAATTTGAATGCATATCTTGTAGGGTTCTTAAACCTTTGGATTTGCGGTCTGCAGATATCTCGGGGCAACTTTTTATTTCGTTTGCAGTAACTACAAAATCCACATCTTAAAAGTGGTTCCATAGCCAGGTATGCATTTTGTCGCCACAATTTATATATTTGAACCGTTTCGCCTGTTCTTCAGTATGAAATATATATTTTTAAATTTTTTCTTCCCTTTTTATTCCCTGTACATGGGTCTGTGGGAAGAAAAAACATACCCCTTACATATAGCTACATATCCATCAGACCACACTCTCAAACCAACATCTAGTAAAAAGATCATGTACAAAGTATCAATCTGCAATGAGAGCATAAGACAAAGAAACAGAAAAATATGCAAGATAAAACAAAACAAGGAATCTATACAGTGCATACGGCCTGACCCCCAAAAGAGTAATAAGACAGATACAAAAGATTGGACCAAAATCAAAGCAAAAAGAACGAGAAGAAACCAATGAAACACAAAATCAAATAAAAGAAAAGAAAATGAATTATAAGAACTGAGAAAGATGTAACTCCACGAATTCCCATGCATGGGGAACAGGTCACACAAACTATATGTATCATAAACAATAAAATCTTAGGGAGTTTCCGTAACCTGACGCATCTGACACACTTTTTATCTGACATACTTACGGAACCCTTCACGGAATAAAGCACAGGCTTATTCCGTTAAGGTTTCCGAATTCATAAGTGTGTCAGAAAAAAGTGTGTCAGATGGGTCAAGTTACGGAAACTCCCAAAACCTTACGCGAAGTCGGTCATTCAAAAGCAAGGAAATCATGACAACTAGGGTAAAATCCCCGCACCCCATCCAACCACTCAACAAATCCCACCAACCAACTGCCACGCGGCACGCAAAAAGACACAAGACACAAGACAAAGACATGAAATATCTTGAATGTACTATGGGCCACCTGGTCTAATGACGCATGGTATTTGCATACACAGGTTGATGGATTCCATCAAAGAATTCGGGTTATCCCGCTATCTTCACACCCTGATATAACACTGAGATTTAAAAATAAAAAAAAATGCATATATGCTATCATGTAATTTTTTCAGACCTTTTAAATGGAAAAAATACATTTAATTTGGTAAAGAGTAGTTGGTAAACGATCTTCATAAGGCCCCAAGCAATGGAAAGATGACATCGTTGATTTTCTCATTACTAGCTACGGTTACCACATTCGGTATCCCGATTTTTTTTGAGGGGGTTAATTTTTAAAATTGCCTTTGACATCTTGCCATTGATGTAGAGAGGATTAGGACAATGCAACAACACAAAGCTTTGTGAAGAAGTGTGTGTATACCTGCGCGTGAAACGCGAAATTCTTTTCGCTATTGATCCACAAAAAATGTTCCACATACCACAAACTGGTACACGTCTCGCATTTGTTTTCCATGTATCAATTATCAAACACATAGAAGTTTACCTTGTGCGTGGCGTGGTAAGTATTTTTTTCTCTTAACTCCTGGAACCTATTCAAATAACTTGAAGAGAAATCAGATTTATACCTATCCTTTGTCCAGATTCGTCTTGGTGAAGTTACCTTAATAAAAAACATTAATAAGCTGCCAAATTTGGCTCTAAAAGCAAGTTCCAAACTCTAGTTCCCACTTCAAGCAAAATTTAACCGGCCGGTTTGTTTCGGCGATAATATGGGTCTACAAAAGCGCTTCCTGGGGTGATGGTCAATCACAAAAAAGAGTGATGGGGAGGTCGGAAGCGAGGCACTTCGAGTGTCGAAGATATGACGACTTTGTCTCGATGGATGAGGAACGGGATCCGGAACGGCGTAAGCCTTAAAGTCCCGTGCATATTTTTCAGATCATTTAGAATTTCCTTTTAATATTCTTTAACTAGGGGCATGTAACTAGATCACGAAATAGGTCACTCGGTTAGGTTTGTTCCTGATTACTTTGGAAGAACTTATGAGTGTATCTTGTGCCACTTCAACTAATATCTTAACGCCTTTAAATCCATTTGACATTTTACAGTGATAATATGAACAGTAAACATTTGCAAAAGGGAAATGTGACCTCATGAAAGAAATAGCCAAGAGTCCTGAATGTTGAAAAACGATAATATCTTTCTGAATAATTTTCATTACTTAACTTACAGTGACATTATTTTAAAACATAAGATTTAGAAATATTTGCTCTCTGGGAACCCCCGACAATCCACCCCACGCTTACTGAATTCAGCATTAAGCCGTTACTTGGAGGCTAATAAAATGCATGCCTCGAAGGGAAACGGCTTCGTATAAGCTATACTAGGGCCAGCCTTATATTTAGTGCTCCTTTTGCACTGACATATCTTAGCTTTCAGCCTGGGATTTTATCCTGAGACTTTCCCCAATTTACCCGTCTGGCGTTGAACCAAACATGGTATCAAAACCTTAGAGAAAAGCTACAGAAATTATAATGAATAAAGCTCACCATGAGGGAGTGAATTTTAACATTGACATGGGCTATTTTCTCCCTTTCTTTCTTCTATTTCTTTCGAACGTTTGAACAGAAATTTAATGATTTTGTTTTACCTGGTGACCAGTGAGATCCAATCAGGGCAATTTATGAATAAAAAACAGTGGGGTTATTGACATTTAAATTAACCCCCACACTAGCTGCAATCCTCCCCCTCTCAGCATACCTACGCTGGCAACTTAAGTGATAAATTTCAGTGGCCGACTTCTCATTTTTTCGGCGAGGGGGCACTATGTTTTCCACGTGTTTCTGTGGGACCCGCAAGAAAATAAATTTTAGGAAAATAGCAGTGGGGATCCGCCGCCGATGTAACTTTCCCTTTTGACATTTTTTGTGTATATACCTCCTTTCATTATTGCATTGGTGATATGAGTTTGCTCAGATCTTGGTAACTTTACCAATATGCCGAACGAATAACATTGAATTTTGCAAAGATCATAGAAAATTTTGATTTAAAATCTGGGTTGAGATTTCTGCGTCTATGCTTCTCTGTATCCTGTAGGACAGGCAGAACTAGGAGAGCTTAGACTAGACTTCTTGTAAGTCAGAAACAATATTTTTAAAGAAATCTTGATTGGTTTTCCTGCTATTAACGGTATTTTGGAAATTTTTGAAAGAGAGAACGTAGAAATCGAAAAGAAAACGAGAACTTTTCGCTAAATTTGTCTGGGAGGAATTTTTGGCATTCATCTCTCGGAAAATATTGAAATATCCGCTATAAGAACCTACCAGATGGTTTTCATGGTGATTGGCGTATTTCTTGCAAAGAAAATGCCATTTCATGCTTAATTTTCGTAGCAGTAGACGATATAAAAGCCCAATGTTGATCATTTACGCTATAGTTCTGTCACAAACCGTGTTTAGTCTTTCACACCAATTGATTGATTTTCAGTGGTGAGTCAAAAAAAAAAACACGAAAGACTATCGCGTATTAACGTTTTTCCTTTAAAATATATAAATTTATCAAAATGGCTTACATTTGTGTGTAAATTTTTGCGTGAGATTCTTTAGAAACGCCGTTTTTAAAATAAAAGTATGAAACTCTTTAGCACACAAAAGTTTACAAAGAAGCGCTACTCGGTACACAGATTGCTGCATGTTTTGAAGACGCTTTTGGCTTTAGGAGTCAGGATGCACCCATCCGACCACGTCAATTGAACAAGGGTGCTGTAACGCATTGTTTTCATTATCTCGTTACTTTCCCGGTAGCTTGAGCTTAAAGGAGGATGGTCCGATTTAAGTATATGAAGTTTTCATCTTGATAGAAGGCCTTCACTCCAAAACCCCATCTGTAAAGTTTCGCGCCGATATTTCAATCCGTTTTGATGTGAGAGCTAAAAACGCGATTTTATAAGCCCCATAGAATACTGTGTAAAATTAATATTGGTCGACAAAAATGGGGCATATTTTCGCTCATAACATCCAAACCAAACATCATTTAGCCCTAAGATTTCACAGGGTAAATGAGAAAAATAGTAGCTTTCTTCTGATACCAAATTTTAACCAGTTTCGGTAAAATTAGCGATCGGACCAAACACCAAACACTGTTTTCCTTTAACATCATTTCTTAAGTAAACCCATATCATGACTAGATCTCAGCGAAGGCCTTTTCTAAGGTCTGCCTTGACTATAGTGTCATTGAATGTGGAGGGTTTTTCCAATGCAAAAAGTAACATCATTGCTGATTTGTGTAACGATCTCAATTTGGTTTGTTTCTACTCACTTCACAAGAAAACAATTTCCATGTTCCATCATAGGGTAAGATTCTCCGGAACTTTTTATAAGGTATTTATTTTAAATTTTGATCTACTTGAAATAAATCACTTTATCTAAAGAAGCGGTGTCTATGCCTTACCAACCGATAAAACTGTCAATGCAGTTGCGAGGGAGGCAATTCTGAAAGCCACATATCTCAGATTTGAGGGAAATTAGGCATAGGTAGTATAATTAGGTATAATTTTGATGACTTTAATTAACATCCAGACGGTTATGGCCCATTGCCGCCTTCCCCGTGTTAGGATAACTTTAAGCCACAACGACCCCTCACCTGGTCTATATTAGTACGAAAGCAGGATGTATCCTTCGACGTTTATGGTTGGTAGTAACCTGTACAAGCCAATACAATTTCCTGCACTTCCAAAAATTACAAGAAAAGAAAACCTCGCCATTACATTTTTTCCGTTCAGGTTTGACCACGAGTGAATTTGAATTTGACAAAGAATGCTAGGATGAAAGTTCTGACAGTAATCGTTCATCAGCTGATTTTCTGTTACAAGAAATGGCAACGTGCCCACAGTCGCATGCATTGCGATATCTTTAACATGCTTATAAGTCACAATGAAAAAAAAAATCCAAAAATGTACGTTCTTCAAATTATTGGTATTGGCTTGAGTTTGGTCTGAGCTATCGTCAGTGGGATTTAACTGAAACCAGAAGTATTTATCAATTTTATTTAAAGTGTAAGTTACAATTAACCATTGTTTTTAGATGCATATTTAGGGGTATAATATAACGGTCACGCATCCCACGCTTTTCTACAATAACATGCGATCGATAACACAGTTAGGATAAATTGACCTAAAACAAAGAATTGAGTCATGCTTTCATTAACTATGAAAGGGTTTATCTAGGCGAGAATAAATACGGCAACTACGGTATATCCTGACCTTGATTAGGGTATGGTAATCTGTGATAGGTACTGCATGAATATAATTACACTGTTGTATGAGAGAACAATGAACTGAATCATAGTGATCATAAAGAAAAATCAAAGAAATAATACTAATAATTAATCATTTTAATAATAATGTCTGACTGCATTGGAGAAAACATTTCTTCTAGAGATTAACCAAAATCTTCCAACTTCTAATACAATTGTGTATAGTGCAACTAGCCTAAATAAACGACCACACAAAGCGTAATATTCTAAAGTATCATTTGTGAGCGGGATGAACGTTCCCATTGGCAGTGTTAAGATTTCCTTGCCTGCTTCATCATAACCTGCTACCGAATAATTTTTGCTTTTAAAAAGGAAATTTGTTTCTTCTGGCATCTGCCCGGAGTCTCTTTGAGGCGTGAGTTGACACAAACTGAATGATTCTTGTACTTGTTCCAAACAAATATGAAGACTTGGTAAAGAATGATTAAGTTCGCGGTTCGTCATGACCATCAAGAAGTCATCGGTGTCAAGAAGACGACTTTATTATGGAATAATACGATATCAACTGCAATGATTTAACAATGGACAGTGAGACATTTGCAATGAATATGACCAAATCAGATTTAGTCATCAATTGTCATGAATTGTATATCGAACTGTTGAAATTATTATTCCACATAATTCGGGTGGAAATGTTAATTTCTGGTTCGTATGTCTAGACCCCCTTTCCCCTCCAAGCTAAATCTGCCACAATGAGTGATAAAACATGCACATAGGGATAAAAATAAAATCACAAAGAGTGTAAGTTGCAAGTATAGTGTGATTGACGTGTTTTAACAGCCGATGACCACTTTTGATTAACAACATGACGATGGAGTAAATTGCTGAAATGGTCCAAAGTGCCTTCAAAATTCAACTTATTTGGTTACTAGCGGTACGCATATGCCGTTTTTCGCTAACTCGGAGATGAGAGAGTGGTAGTGTGTTTGCGGTTTATAAAGGCGCAAAATTTTTTTCGCGGCTATACCGTGTGCGGGAATCCGCCGCGGGTGTTTTACGCAAATGCAACACGCACAATTTGTAAAGGTTAAACATTATGTACCAGATTCTGCGTATGCGATCAAATGTTACCATTATTGGTAACCTTTCCCTGACTCTCTACACGATGTACTTTTGATGTCAATAACACAATACCTGTTCATTGACTAATAAGTGTCCATTACCATGTATAGGACATAGCGCCTTATATAATTTCCGTTGCAAAGAAGTCATTGCAATGATATCTTGCCGCCCTTAGAGAGCAGTTAGGTACCTAAGATATTACGTGATACAACGTGGATTTGTACTATTTTAAGCTAAAATAATCGATAACCGTACGGGCTAATAGATTACTAAATATAATTAGAACATATTTTCCTTTGTAAATTCGTTTTTTACCATCACATAAAGGGTTAAATTAAGATATGTTCTTATATAATGTATACACAACCGCTAGTATATTTTAATGAAGCAGACCTGTTAATTTCCCATTGATTAATCTTCGAAGTGCCTCCTTTAAACGTACTTGGCACATACTCATTCGGCCTACATTTGAATAGAAGTCCTAATAGCTAATCTATGGTCATCCCTGTGTTAAAAGATATCATCATCTGATTACAAATCATTCGCAGAAGGCCACATGTATGAACACCTATATTTTGCTCACTAGCATTAAACGCAACGCCAAACAGCTTGACATGGTGTGATTTTTGGTAGTCTACAAAACCCGAATGAAAGCACAGTGGAGTCGGTGAGTGAGGGGGCGGGAGGGGGCACTGGTACGCGCCGACGTGGTCAGCTCGCAATTACACACCCGTCACCAAAAGACCCCAAATTTTGCTTCAGCTCTCATCAAGATTAAGATACCCAGTATTTGGAGAAAGTGCCACGTAAAAACTTTAAAAGTGGGAGTCTTCCGAGACACAATGGTTTTAAATTGGCCACATTGTGGTCTAAAAATGGTGACTGTTAAAGAAACCACAGATGTGGGAGGAAGGACTCTATTGAAATCGCCATGCAGTTCAACTATTTCTTTTAACTCTTAAAACTCCAAATTCACTCTTTGTAACGGTAAAGGACCCCGTATTTTGACCAAGTTCAGCGAAAGACAGTTTCGAAGGTTCTTCTGTAGGCACTCGTGTGTCCAGTAGAGTATGTCTGTATGCAGATGAGCCCCTGACCTTAACCAGGAGTGGAAAGTTAGGTACAAGTGAAAAGAATAACGATTTTGCTAAGATAAGTTTGCTCTTAGACATTGTTGAAAAACATTGCCTTTACCATCAATGTCTTACCACGAGGTGACCTTGACGTATAAACGCATCAGCCCACTTTAATAGGATGTAATTACAATTATACTTTGCGATCACTATTTCTATAAATAGGGAGTACTTGATTTATCGCATTAATATGTAATATTTCAACCAATTATTAATATTCTTTACAAAAGTTTTCTTAAGAGAAATGGCGCTATGTGCCAACTCCTGAGGTACGTCAATTAATCTAAAGCTCCAATGGATATTTTGAGTGGGTTATCAGTGGTTTTGAGTGGGTATTTTGAGTGGTTATGGAAATAATTGCGATGATTTTCCCATAATGGTGATGATCAGTTGGAGGGTGGTTGATAGGAGATAGACACTAATAAAGAAATAGTACTGAAAGCTGTACAAGAGGCAAGAGGGTGAGTGCCCCAGTTTGTTTTTAAAGAAAAATTAGGATTGAAAATACTTGGGGGGGGGGGAGAATTTATTATAGCGGTATCTTATGAATGGGTTGCCGTCTACTCCTCTAGAATGATGCTACTCGAACACTGTCAATGGTGATGAACCCATCACTACCAAAACCCCTAGAACTCAATGAGCTGAGGCTAGGAAAATGCACTAAACGGTCCAAAAAGATGCGATGACGTCATCGTACCAACACTCGTATGGGCACGAAATCGGCTGGCAGGGCCAGGGCGACTCCCTCGTGGCTTGCCATACCTGCTCATGGGAATGGTGCGGCGGAGGTTCGAATCCCCACACGAATGTGCAATCTTCTTTACTTCTATTTTCTTTTACCTTACCCCCTTCCCTTCCTCTCTGGATATGGCTAGAAACCAAAACACTCTTAGGGTTACAAGCGAAAATAGCCTTGTGTGTTGGGTATTCTGCTTAGTTGAGTAATCATTACGCCAAAGGGAGATGCTGCCTTTTAAAATCGTACAGAGTGAACGTCTATGGTATAGCACGTTGTTCTCAGATGCAGATTTACTAGATTCTACGGAGCTCCCCATTCGTAATTTCTCATGAAATTATTGATTATATAAAAGCCTATCCCCTAAAGCTTGTGCTCAAGTGTACTTAAAAGTTGTAACAGGTATAACATTGCACGCAACCTAGTGTCGGTGTGGCGACTCCATATTTATCTCAGCTCTTCAATGCACTCCATGTCGCCCTAGTATAAAAACCGGAACCAAGTCCTGTAAAAAGTGTGATGTCAAAGCGTCTTCTAAATGCATGCCGCCGCAGCTGAAATAACCCCCATTATGCATTTCCGTTGATTTCAGTGATGGATTTGGATTAGAATACGTACATGGCCAGGATCGCCCTTTCCCAAAATATATAAAAACATATCAGATTAATGTTTTCTATCAAAGTTTGGAATAAAGTATGCTATTGACTGTCTTTAATATCATTACAAAAGTACCAGATCTTGGTTTAATATGTAACAGGGCTTCCTTCCTACATGAGTCAAAGCCTGTACGTGCGCGATGATAATAGGCAAAACGGCCAGGGAATGTATTATAAACGACTGACCACTACAAAGTCACCTCGGTTTTCTTAATTAGACCAAAATAGTGATTAGACAGTACCAGTCCATTAGCTTTCATTGACCAGTACACCCTCTTAATGAATTCTTCCGCCGGGTGTACTATCTACGTATTGGCTCGTGTTTGACACGTGCCCCCCTGAGAGTGTGCAGGATTTCCAGCTTCAGGCGTTCATGTTTAACAAGGAATTTTTTTCTCCAAAATTAAAAAAAAAAAAATGTAACCAGTTGGAAGGAGTGTTTTAAAACGTCCTTAAAGCAAATTTACTCTCCAGTCCATATCTTCCTTTAGAGTGTTGTATATTCTTAAATGTAATAAGTCGATAAGAAACCAGAAACATGAGAAACTACTAAAAATTCTGAGGGAACGTGAATGATGTTGAAATACAACTGACATGAACCTGGGAAACAGAGAGAAAAGTTAAAAAACAAAGCAAAAATAAAATGTGCATGTTTAATGTGCATTGTCATAACCCGGGGGGGGGGGGGGGGGTGTGGTGTCACATTATGAAAATGGATATAGGTGTTAGGCTCGCGCTTCACCCAGGGGCATTCGGTGAGAGAGGACATGCAAAAATACGGGTCTTTGGTTGAGATCCAGCCATATTGCCCATAAGGTATTGGGCGACAAATATATGCTAAATTTCCAAAATTGGGTGGGTGATTTTTTTAAACAAAATTTTCTAAAAAGTAGAGGGTCTTTGGGTGAAGTTTCAATAAAACCATACAAAAATATGGGGTCTTGGGTGACAACGATGCTGTAAATGAGGGGTTTTTTTAACAGCCTTACAGTCACCTTTAGACATTTTTTGTTCATTTATTAGGCATGTGACCCAGTATACGGTCACTGCTATCTTCAACAAATGTGACATGTGAAAGACTCAGTTGATGATATCGTGCCTGCATATGATGTAAGCTTCCAGACATGACAAGGATGACCGTTAATCTTTATACATGCTGCAAATGTACCCTGCAAGCTTAGAAATGGACCGTTAATCCGTTTGTAAATGCTTTACATGTTTATCAGGTACATTAAAAACTGACATACTGTCATCTCGGTAAGAGTAGTAGATATTAAATCCCGTATGCTCCATGAAAGTTTACACCTAATTTCATGTAGCAAAGAACATACTTTTACAAATTATATAGATATTCTTATGAATGGGTGCCTTATATGACAACATACGATGTTCTGTTTATCCTATTTCATTATGAGACGACAGTGGACAGTATGTCGTCACTTAAATATATATTCGCTCAAAGAGTGGCGAATTTTACAAAGAAATAGTGTCTGTAACTTATATCTATCTTTGCCCTTAGATTTATTTTAGTGTAAAGACTGTTTTAGTGACAAAACTTTTGGGACTTAAAAATTAATCATGTGAAGGCTTATTTACATTAAGTCATTTTAATTTGAAAAATTAATATCTTTAAATGGGTGAAAAAGTTTATAAAACTCATTTAAAGATTTATTTTTGAATCTAAAGGAATTGTTTTAAGTATTCAGAGGTTTTGTCACTAATAACAGTCTGCTTAGACTTAAAAGTAAGTTTAAAGGAAAATTTTTTAGAGCTTGGATGGTTCTTATATACAGTTACCCATCCATAAAACATGACTTCAACAGATACTGCAGGAACAGGGAAATACACACTGTTAGAAAAAAAACGTTTTAACGGTAGAATCCGGAATACCCAGCTGCCAGTATTCTACCGTTAAAAACGGTGCCATCGTAGAAAAAACCCTTTGTTATTTTTTTAATGAGAGTCTTGAGCATTTTAATGACTTTACACAAAATATGGTTTTCTTCAAACAAACATCGATAAAACATCAAAACTTTCTCTACATCAAACGGCAAATTCATCTTACGGTTGCTGTTATTAACGGTAGACTACGTTAACCAGCGGCCAGTATTCTACCGTTAAAATACGCTGCCTCGTAGAAAGTAAATTTACGGTATTTAGAGAGTATTGAGCATTTTAATGACTTTAACACAAAAATATGGGTTTTCTTCATACAAACATCGATATAAAACATCAAAACCATCTCTATCAATCTAACGGCAAATTATCTTTACGGTTGCTGTTATTTGAACGTAGTGAATACCGGCAGATGGGATTCTGTTATTTCGTGGTATTTTACCGTTAATAACAGACATTTTAAACAGTGGTGCACCATGGAGGTCAGGATCGAAAATATTTGCTATAATCTCTTACAATAAATGAAAATTGTTACTATTCACAAAAAAGCAACAACAAAAGGGAGAAGTAAAACTTCAGCTTTAAAATGACGAAGATGTTGCAAGTTTGTTACGAAACCAATGCCAAACTTTAGGACGATCGGACCGAAACTGCATGGGAACAATTGCATTTTAAAACGTTTTTTCGAACAATCTCAAATGTGTAAATAAAGCAATTATTTTAAACCGCGAACAGATAGCTAAGTATTTTTTCAGCAAGGAATCTCCTCCAGTACCAACAAACAAAGAATGGGTGGCAATAAACTGATAAAACTATAACGAGGCATCCATAGTGTATGACAAGTACGGGCTTTAGAACCAAACATCATGATCAATTTCGATTAAGAAGAACTTGATATGACAACTCAGGACCTTCATACCACTGTTGTTGTTTGTAAACCCTGTTCAAATTGTCCATGTCGTCTTGGTCAGTTAACTGCAGGACAGATAGCTAGCTGCACTAGAAAATTGTTGCCCGGAGTTGTTGAGGTCTACTATGTTGTATGTTCAACGAAGTAACTTGACCAAGTCGTTTGGGTTGCTTTTGTCAAGAAGAGAAAATGTGAAAAAAAAAAATCTTGACAGAAAATATAATCTCTGACAACTACACATCACTGAAAGACCACGAACTGCTCCCAAAATAATTCATTTCCTTAATACTAGTTGAATCAGTATGATCCATTTTGTCCAGTGCAGGTCCGTGGTTATAAACCTGCCATGAAGACACCTATTAGTTAACTGATAATTTACTGCTGCCATAGGAACCTATTTGTAGCAATTAAAGTAGCCCATAAAGGTTATCAATCTTCAGAATTATGTTGCAAGGGGATCATGTTCAGAATTTAGTGTGAACAACTAATGGCGGGGAGAGGGTGTATTTTTGGTTGTATTAATTGAAGCCACTTGACTCATGGAACCTCTCTCTCTCTCTCGCTCTCTACAAGTCACTGACAGTGGGGACAGAATTTTATACAGCATTTGTTCAATACCTCTGGATACTGAACACTAGCCTGTTTTCTTAATAAATGCCATGGATTCAAGTGGATGTGCATGGCTGTGACAGGAATTCAAATTTTGTTGACTTATGGGCCCGCCAGCCTTGGACAGGGTTTTTAAGTGATATTACTAGATTTGCAGATATAAAAAGCTAACGAGAATCACTAACCCTTTAAACATAAACATGGTATTCTCTCTTCCTGTTACGAGAACGATGTAGGCTTGAACAGCAAGATGTGTGTCCATTAAAAAGTCTGCGCTTTATTTATTATGTATTTAGAAGGGGTTGGCCTATATACATGATTCTGGCAGAATGCTCAATGCTCGCCAGTTTCTCCGAGCCTCTATAATACTTACTTTATTTATTATTTATGACATTGCAAAATAACATCATTTAGTAAAAGCACAACAAACACACAAACACACAAACTCTCTATTTAGTAAGATGGGAACCACCTGTTGAGTGTTTTTGCCAAACCCTTCAACTACAGCCATACACCAAAGACTGAGGAAATTTTTACCCAACCATGCGTAAGGTTTAATAAGTTTGACGAAGACCGATTTTTATTTATCAGACTCGTGTTGTTAATTAATTCAATCTTTTACAGTGAAATTTGCAGTATTTGGTTCATAATATAATATTACGTTCTGCTTAACACATGGGTATTTCATTTCATGAATTGAACATAAATAGTCGTTACTAAGTCGTGACCAATATTTGTAAATACCGTAATGGGAATATAAAAAATATATATTGTTTTTCGCTATTTTCAGATCCCCCGGGTTCCAGTCCCTCAACCAAAACAATCCCCAGTGCACAATAATGATTACATTAATAAAAAATGAAATGCCAGATCACTACGCAACTGTAGCTTCAATGATCTTAACTGAGTAGTCTTGATTAACCATATCCCTTGAACAAGTCAGTAGTT
Organism: Ophioderma brevispina; assembly: GCA_023653785.1. NCBI lineage: Eukaryota > Metazoa > Echinodermata > Ophiuroidea > Amphilepidida > Ophiodermatidae > Ophioderma > Ophioderma brevispina. The sequence continues at coordinate 42,196 of JAMKCH010084757.1, forward strand.
AGCTTTTCAAGATTTATGTCTAATCATTCCATTTGAAGACGTATAATTCATTGTCTTATCACTGGCCCCAAGCACGAGGGTTCTTTGATTCATGACCACTTAGGAATCACTTTATGCTTAGGATAGATTCAAGAATTGTGAAGATTTAAATCATGTTCATATTACCCTTTTTAGTTAAAGTTAATCATTCTTTTACATGTAGGCCTACATATACAAACACGATTTATAATGTTACCGCAATACTTATTATACCACTAGAAAATAAAGAAAGCTTGCTTATCTGTTCTAGAATAAAATCCATAACAACAGCGGGTCTAGCATCTGAAATACTACCCCTACTGAAATAAAAAAAAATATTAGCCATTCAAAAAGAAAATGTAATCTTACCTTCAACATAAGTAGTGATTCGTAACTTCTATGGAATTTCAACAACTCTTTCAAAAATATGAAGTAATATATAACTTAAGGCTTAGCCCATTGACTGTATTATTTTTCTGATGTAGAAATGATCGTGTATTTCCAAGAAATAAATCGTATTTTTGTTTGTAGTTGTTTGGTCGTCTGTATTTAATTTCTTCAATCGTATGTTGTCTTTGGCTTTGTCGTTGTTTCATGCTGTAAAAGGGTGGGACATTTATCAGAGGTTCTGATTTTAGTTGTCCTCCGGATGTATTTTCACTCTAAGCTTTAGAAGTGTGCCTTGTCCCTATTTTCCATACAGATGTCTCCAATCATGAATATCATAAAACATACAAATTGAAGACCTGGGTCTTGAGTCCAGATTGAGACACTTCTTCAGATGTTATGTATCATCTAATTAGTCATATGTCCAGGTAGAAGATACAAACATATGACATACCTAAAATGCGATGCACAGTGTCATTAACCAATTTTAAAATCTGCTGTAAGTCTTCAGGTAAGCCATGACCCATTACAGGCCGACTCAGAGATTTAGAAATATAATTTTTGTTTGTATTAAATAAAAATAGTCAACTATAGAACTAAAGCTAGTCATCTAAAATGCTCAATTCCAAAGTTTGAAAATAAATCGAATTTGTCGTTTTGATGTAGTAAACATTTATGTGTAGTATAACCGTGGCATAGATACTATGTATAACGAAAATTCGGGATTGGAGGTATGTCTAAATGTAAATCGTGACGGCTAAGACACTTTATTACTGTGTTAATGCGCGATTTGATGATGATGGTGGTGGTGGTGATTAATGAGTAGTAGTAGCATCAGCAGTGTTAGTAGTTGTAGTATAGTTGTACTGTAGTAGTAGTAGTAGTAGTAGTAGTAGTAGTAGTAGTAGTAGTAAGTAGTAGTAGTAGTATAGTAGTAGTAGTAGTAGTAGTAGTAGTAGTAGTGGTAGTAGTAGTAGTAGTAGTAGTTTAACTGTAGTAGCAGGAAAAGGAGGCTAGAAATAGGAGTAGAGGCAGAAGTAGAAAGAAACAGGAATTGATAGCACAGTAGCAAAGTGGTTGTCATATACTTTTGGTCACATGTGTAATGGATATCCTGGGGGAAATTGGAGATAAGTATTATCACTAATCTTTTAAGCTTTACAAAGCTTTTCTTGGTGGTTACATGCTCCTTGTTAAGTTGGTGATATTAGTGTTAGTGAAATGTGCGGGTCGAAACAAACAGGTCCAAATCTCGATTAAGATACAAACACCAGAATGATTTCAGAATAATTTATTGCTTGTTATCTTAATGAGTACGTCAAAATACAATAACGGAAAATGTTGTTCAGTTCGATTTTATTTTAAATATATAATGCAAATTTATGGGATGGTAAGACAAGACGATTAACAATACAACAAAATAATACAAAAATAATAATAGGTCTATTATGATGTTCCTATTATTTTCTTTGTAAGTGTGTAAACACAAGGTTTGTAGTAAGAATTTACATTCCCTGTCAAAATCGTCAGACTTTGTGTCTTGTTAAAAAGACGTAGCACCGGTGTGGTCACTGCAAATTACGCGTTAAGTAATAATTTACGCCTGACAATACCAAAACCCAAGTTCATTACATTATGATGAAACCACAGTCTATTAGCGCCATTTAGTACTTTTTCGTCCTTCTCACAAAGTAAGGCTTATTTTAACCTATATAACATATGAATCACTGTTTAGTTAGCTTAGAAGTAAATAATTCAAATAAGTATACATAATTAAATCTATTATGATAAAACTAATCACTGTAATTCGCTCTTTGTGGTTTATTTATTTCCTAAAAAGTGGCGTATATTGTACTCAAACGTGACAAAAGAAAGATTTGTTGCAAGTTAAAGGTGCCTTTCATTCAACCCTGGTTATTACCTAGGTGACAATCACAGTTGAATAAACACATTGTATCAATGAAGGTCATGTTCATTGATACAATTGGACAACTATAAATTGGTATTTAGTAAGAAGAATCCAAGTAAGCAATTCGTACAAGAATCACCATTATAGAAACTTAGCATGCACAGTAGCAGTAGTAGCAGCAGCAGCAGTAGTAGTAGTAGTAGTAGTAGTAGTAGTAGTAGTAGTAGTAGTAGTAGTAGTAGTAGTAGTAGTAGTAGTAGTAGTAGTAGTAGTAGTAGTAGTAGTAGTAGTAGTAGTAGTAGTAGTAGTAGTAGTAGTAGTAGTAGTAGTAGTAGAAGAAGATCAGTAGTGTGTGCGTCTGTGAGGGGGCGTATGTGTGTGTATATGTGTGCGTGCATTAGGCATGTTTGTAA
>JAMKCH010084758.1:0-67375 GCA_023653785.1 Ophioderma brevispina
AAAGCTGAAGAGTCTTTATGGCGGTAGCAGTATTCTTCAGGCTTGAGGGTCTCTTCAAGATCACGAACAAGTTGGCTCTTTTCTGGTTTGGTCATTAGTCCATCTTCATTAAACAGCATGGGAGATGGCACAACATCATATCCCAAGAGCGCATCTGTATCAAGACCTCTAGCTACTTCGATGGACTTTTCAGTCATATTCATATCTCTGAAAACTTTTTTAGTTGTTTTCTTTGGCTTGTTCCTAATGGATAGCATGTTTTTGGTGTTTGATCTGTGGATGGTGTCTTTCAGTGGGATTGTTTTGTTGATGGTCCTGTCCCGGTGAAAATCCACGTATTTCTGTTTTCCTTTTTTGGTTGCGTTTAGGACATCACCTCTTATTGCCTGTGTCATTACTTCTTTGGTCACAAAGTTGTGAAGCTCAGTAGGACAATCATATGAAAACGGTGACCCTCTTTCCTCGATAAATTTCATCATCTCCTGAATGTGTCCTTCTTGCCTGTTTGTGGTTAATGCTGATGACTTGTGATGATGCCATGCCTCGGAGAAATAAGAATCTAACACATTGGTAGTAGACAAAACATCAATAAGTATAGAGCATAGGCTCCATCTCTTATGAGATTGCTAGGTTTGTGGCAGACATAATAGCCCCCCTAGCTGGGAAGTCAGAGCATCATTTAAAGAACTCTCAGGAACTAGTGGAGAAACTCAGGACTGTGACGATCGGTGAACAAGAAATGCTTATTTCCTACGACGTTTCCGCCCTGTTCACGAGCACACCCGTGGATGAATCCATTTCCATCATTCACGACCGTCTGAAAAATGACGTGACTCTCAGTGAGCGCACTACTCTTACTCCAGATCAGATTATTGAACTTTTGTCCTTCTGCCTTAAGACCACATACTTCCAGTTCAACGAGTGCCTTTACCGTCAACGTGAAGGCGCGGCGATGAGTAGCCCAGTCTCGCCAATAGTAGCAAACCTCTTCATGGAGCATTTCGAACAGTACGCTTTAAGCACAGCTCCTCATCCACCAAAAATTTGGTATCGTTATGTCGACGACACGCTGTGTATCATGGAGAGAGAACGTGTGGATGAATTCACGCAGCATATTAACAACATTAATGATGCCATTAAGTTCACCAGAGAGACTGAATCAAACAACAGCATACCCATGTTGGACACGCTGATCACTCGACAGTCGGATGGGTCCTTGAAGTGTAGTGTTTACAGGAAGCCCACACACACGGACCAATACTTGAACTTTGGTTCGCACCACCCCCTACAACACAAACTGGGTGTCGTTAGGACCCTTACTCATAGAGCTAACACCATTATAACCCACGAGGAAGATAGACAACAAGAGATTGATCACAATCAGGATTGTTTGAAACAGTGTAGTTATGAGCCCTGGGGCTTCGCTGTCAGTGACCACAAAGAGAAGGACAAACAGAAAGCCAAATACCAGAACAGGCCCCCTGCGAAAGGGAGCGTGGTTATTCCTTACATACAGGGTACCTCAGAGACTATTGCTCGCCTGTTCCAGAACAAAGGCATCCGCACGCATTACAAGCCAGTTAATTCCATCCGCCAAAAACTGGTTGCTCCGAAGGATAAGACCAAAACGGAGCACAAGTCTGGTACTGTTTATCACATCACATGTGATGACTGCCCTGCGGCCTATGTCGGTGAATCTGAACGCTCACTCAAGACCCGCCTGGCTGAGCATAGGAGACCAAGCAGTTCTTCCTCCCCTGTAGCTCAACACATTAAACAGTCAAAACACTCCATCAACTGGAAGGGTGTTAAAGTTCTGGACCAGGACTTCCAACGGTTTTCATAAATAAAAATCGCGGTGTCAGGGAGGCTATCAACATTCGCCGCCAACCCAGTTCACTTTAACAGAGACAGGGCCGACCAGATCTTCCGCCACGATCTTTCACTCACTTGTATACCAGTCTATTTTGTCACATGTTCAAAGGTCACCCGGTCATGTGACAAATCCACGACAGTAGAACATCTTCAGTTTGATAAAGACACAGAGTCGTCGTGTTGAAAAGCTCATGCAAGTGAATCTTTTTTGCTGTGAGTAAAGGTTTAAATCCATTCATTAAGTATAGATAAGTTAATATAGTAACTTTTGTGGATACCGTGTGGTGTCGTGGCGATCACAACCACTGAAACTGTTTTTAAGGTTCTTATTTATTATGATCTTGTAAGTGCTTATTCCATAGTTAATATTGTTTCCATGGTTTTCTCATAACCGAAAAGTGATGGTATAATCCACTAAATTATTGTTTAATGTGTCAAAATGTCTAATTTAGATCAAATTCCAGTGTCCTTTCGGCCCCATTTTTGAAAATCAAGATGGCTGACCCCCTTCCAAGAACTCAGTGTCTTAGAACATGGTGTTATTGGGTTCCTTGACCCTAAAAACATGGGTATAGACCCCAAAATCAAGTCTCTATGGTGCCCACAAAGCGAGATATGGTGCAAAAGTAATACTTTTTGGCGGCCATTTTGAAAAGCGCCCTCTGTAGAAAAAGTTAGGCAAATTCAGACCGTCCACCCAAATTTTTCTGAAAGCCCTGATATACAGAATAATAAAATCATGGGTGGCTGAGTAAAACAGCGATGGCCACGAACACCCCCCTAGAGCCAGGAGTATATGGAATTGTACCACACTTACTCCTGATTTATAAGGTAAAAACATGCATTTCCACACTTTTTCGATTCTTTCGCATTATCGCTGCTACATTCCCTTTGTGTCTTGTGACATGCAACATGTCGCATTCACATAGATTCAATGTGGAATAAACCACATTGTAGTATTATTTGGCTTTTTCTGTAAAATTTTGAAAAAAAAGACCGGGATTTTAAATGTTAAACTTTGGGCTACGGAATAAAGTGTGTACTCCAATGAACTGTGCTTTATTCAGTCCAAATAAAACTATAAAATATGAAAAATTGGCACTCCTGATCTTACCCCATTCACTTCTTTCTCAATAATTGGTCTGTAATTTTTTTTTTAATTTATATGTCTCGATTTTATACCACCCGCTCACTCCTTCCCTAATAACCTTCTTACCCCAAAACTAATAACTTGTTTGTTCCCATTTTTATTCCATTTAGCCAGACATTTCCATTGTCCAAGTGTGTGTTACAAAAGCATGTTTTTAAGCTACAGTGTGAGTCAAAAAGAAAGACTGTGATTGATTTTTTTTTTATACCTCAAAACGAATCAAGTCTTGTAAAAAGTTTTACATATCGAAACACTCTGTTTTCTTCCGCTCAATTAGAAAAAAAGAACCACCGGAATTCATCATTCCTAACCCTTGTTATGCCTGTTCTGCCGAAAGAACCCATTTATCCAGCTGTCCATGGAATGCTGAATGCTTTGAATATGTGGGAGTACCTGGGAAATGACTGGGAAATGTGAATGCGATTTAAACCAGCGAGTTTCAAAAACATATTAGCATGGTATGCATAAATAAAAATAATCAATAAAATAACAAATCTGAAGGTATTTTCAAAACTAACTTGGCATCTTGGTGGAAAGATATTATGTATCATGGCCAGGCTCTCTGAACCTCAACAGGAGAATGGGTCTGCAAGTAAGTTTCAACAATAAGTTTGTTGTACATCTGGATATGGAAGGCCATGATACCTAATACCTTTCCACCAAGATGCCAAGTTAGTTTTGAAAATACCTTCAGATTTGTTATTTTATTAATTAATAATTAATCAATCACAGTCCTATTCTTTTGACTCATACTGTAGAATTTCAGCAGTTTTTTCCTGGGAGAGAATTTTTTTTAATGCTACTGAAATTTCCCTGGTTTGAAATATGGCAGATTGGAAACACTAAATCACCTATGTTTTTTTTTAATACTGGCTTTTAACATACAACTATTTTTTTTTAATTTTTGAAACTTGTTTTCTATTTTTTTTTTTTTTTAAATTCGTTGTGCCTAGTTTTAGCCTTCAATTTGCATAATTTTAAAGCAAAACTGGCTATACATGGACTTTTCAACTGAATGGTTTTTTTAATAGTTTGTGTGACACTCCTGACCATATTTTGCTTCAAGTTTGACAAAATAAAAATCCTCCTTTCACTCCTGATTTTGAGTTTGTTTCAAGAAATAATGCCCTTAGGATCAAAATAGTACATTCCAATATGATATGAAAACCTGTACATTAATTTATTCTGAACAAAAAATACAAACGACCTTTATCATCAAAATATTTGACATCTTAAATGACTAATTTGGCCATACCCCAGTCAACCTCTACTTAGGACCCCATCTTCTATGCAAATAGGCCAGCACTGTCTGCAGGGTGGGCCTGGGCAAAAATGAGCAAACTTCTTTTGGAATTGTGGTGCATGCACAATGAGGAAATTTATCAGGCATTTAGATTCAGGATCATCCCCACTAAAAACATCAGAAATATTGGTACTTAGGTAAATTATAAAATATTCATTGTAAATCTCCTTGGACTTTTTGTGAATTTTGGTATTTTCTACTTTCCCTCACAAAAAAGGCAGCCAGGTGGCATTTTTCAATAAACATTTCAGTGCTAAAGTTTGTGGTATCAATTTCAAAATTGATGTGAAAATGACGAATTTGGATAGTATTTAATATGATCGGGGTATTTCATTTTGTGTGAAACTCCTGACATGTAGGTTTTTTGCTTTATCCTGCTCACATGGGTAGGCTAGTTGCAGTTACTTTTTCTTTTAATTGGCACAGCTCTTATAAGGCATAAAAAATATAAAATTTTTTTAATTTTTTTAATTTTTTTATTTTTTTTCAGTTTTGACACTTCAATGATGTGTATACACTAATTCATGAAGAATTCAAAGATTAATGTGCTGTGTAACTATCCTATATAGGGGCTAGCTCAGCTAGCTTAAAACCAATCTTCTTACTTTTTTCTTTTGGATTTGGTGGCCATTTTTATGTGGTCAAAATTGGCACTTTTGGTTGTACCCCAAATTAAATCATATTTTTCTCAAGCCTGTACTTTTCCCCTGGATTGAATTCCCAGTTTTTTGTTTTATTATTATTATAGACAAGTGTCCCACCGATATGCTATTTTGGTTTCCACGTTTTCTTGCTTCTCATCTTTCCGGAGACAGGTCGTTGCAATTCACCGTTTCGGAGGTGACATTTTTCCGTTAACAATGATGCCTATTTATAACAAACTGTTACACCTTATTATTTAATAAGAATTCTCTCTGTTTTTGGTGTATTGCAACAACTACCAGTATGACTTGCATTTCGTTGCAAAAGAATTTTTTGCTCCTTCCCTCTTTAAGATTCTGGCGCAAATTCAACTTCAATGTTAACTTTTCCGTTAACATTTTCCGTGCACTTTCCGCAACCAATGAACTGATAGTTGTTTATTTTTTAAAGAGATACAATGGCCATGTTTTTGAACTTCTTTAAATGTTTGACCAATGCCTTATAACAATCGTACTTGAATAAAAGTTGTAAAATACACCAACAATTTCAAATTATCCAACACTGTATACCTTCCGTTTTAGCACCTGTCACCTCCGAACACATTTGTCACTTCCCGAAACGTTAGTTAACACTCAGCTTTACTTTGCTTAATCGAAATCTCTTGCTCTGATTCTCGTTTAGTGATTAGTAGTGATTTCATATAGATAGGATGACACTCACCCAGGTGCTGCACAAGTCAACTTTAAATTTTCCTAGAGACTGAAAGTTTTGTATCGGAGATGACATAATTTTGTTAAAATGTAAATGCTCATTTTTGGAGTGGAGGGGCCTTACTGTGTTTGAATGGTGATGTTTTACCTTGGAAAGAAAGAGAAACATATTCAAATGATAATGCTGATTTATAACATACAGATTGGATAAAATTCTGACTAATAACAGTGTATTCGTGATTATTTGTTACCATTTTGTGGCAATGATGAAGAGGAAGCAAAATGGAAATGGGAAAAGAAAAGGCCGAAGGTACTTACCTATTCCACCTGCTGTTTTTTCTTCTTTATCCATGAGCGACAGGCAAACTCTGCCTTGCGATAACCCTGCATCATTCGATTCGTCTCTCGGCCTGAAACGCGTCTATTTTACAGTGGTCCGGTGAATACTCCACTAAAGCGAGCCCTTGGGCGCACACCACCACAAGAGAGTTTGCCAATCTCACTACGATCTCCCCCCCACGGAATTTTGTTGTTTTATCTTAAAATTATGATTCCCTTTAAAACTCTTAAGATAATTAAAAAGGTCAAGCTTTGAGCCAAAAATGATGTTGTGCATGTGTTAGAGAAATAAACCAATCAATCATTGTTGTTTCGGAGGGGTGACATTTTTGTTAACATGGTATATACCACATTATTGCAAGGCCCTTAGCTGTGTGCATTAATTATCAAAGTAAGTTAACAAGTTTTAACAAAACCAAAACTTTGGTTATAACAAAATTAGCACTGCTCTGCAGGGTCAGTCCATTGCCAAAACAAAGAGTTCAACATACATCTTGAGTTTTGCATGGCTTCCTGGGGATTAAATTATAAGCTGAGTTCATCACCAGGACAGAAATCATATATTCCATTCGTTCTCATGCAATGGTTCATCAAAGTTTCCCAACTCTGAGCAAAATTCAGTTCATTTGCATTTGCATAAGGGAACAAAGTATCATTTTACAAAGCGGTAAATTCTAAGCAACTAATCAGCACAAGGCTATTTACCATGGTGTAAACTGAGAACAGGAATAACTGTGATATTTTTGCTATAAATTCTCCTTGTACAAGTGGTATGTGAAATATTAACTTTCCATTTTCAGGAGCACACTGGCAGGGACCACTGCTGCGGTAGGATCTTTTTAAAATACTCACAATGTATTGCCTGTCAGTAATTCACTGACCCCATTATAGAAATGGTAAATGCCCTAGACCTTAAGTTTGTCATATTCTTCTGCATCTTATGTTGCTTTAATGTTTTTGACGGTTTGACCCTTACTTTTGAGGAGTGACTCAATTGGACTATTGAGGGAATTCTTACCTTTTATGGAATTACTGCGTGATACCAGGGCTTGAAATAAGGTTTCAGATCCAGGAGCAATTTTTGGTGTTTTTACATTTATTGCCCCTGAGTTATACCAAATGTACACAGTTTTGTTTCAGAACCAGGGACATTTTGCCTTTTAGCCAGGGGTAAATTTGCCCCTTGTCCCTGCTTACTTCCAAGCCTCCTTGGTGCCTACATGTATGATACGGCTAAACAAAATGGTGACCCATGTGAAAAAGTCACTAAAATTACCCAAAATTTCAACAGGGACGGATGCATTATGCTAACATGTACAGAGACCTCTAGTTTTCCTGTGCATGAGTTTCATTGTATGTAAAAGTATGTAATTGGATATCTTAAAGTGTGTTGTAATTTTGTTGTGTTGCTTGCTGTCATATGTAAATGTAGTTAGATTTTAGATTATTACCATTTCAGTTGACACAAATGAAAAAAACTTTACTATTTTAAGGTGAATTGTCTGCAAGTAAATCAGAAATGACTTTGTATGCCACAGGTATGTTGCACCAGTAGTGCAAAGTGAGCACCCCCAACAATTTTGATTGTAGAAATGCCCCCTAATAATGTGAAATACAATGTATTTCCATTTTTGGGACATCCACAGCTATTGATCCATGCTGCTGAAGGGTATCTTCTAAATGCTTCTAAATGTATTAATTGCATGTTTGTGTAATTCATACAGGCACAGAAATCTTTGAAAATTTTTGGCCCTCCTTAAAGTTAGGTTTCCTTAATTAAGGGGCTAGGCTGAATTAAAAAAATAAGTCACTATAAAAATAACCCGAACTGCTTTTTTTTTTAAAGGCCACACCATGAAGCTGCTCTTGAAAAAGGAGACTTGATTTTTTTTTTTCATCTTTACACTAAATATATAGACTTTACATTGTTATATAATGTGTAAAATGGTATGTATTTTGCTCACCAAATTGATTGCCAATAATTTTATTTTCAAAATAGTACCAATGTTAACTATACTACATGATCTTATTTTTTGGACTCTAAAATCGTCAAAACTCCTTTTTCAAACAAATTACAGGATGATAGGTCTGGTCGTGTATCCACTATGCAATTAAAGTAATAGTTATAGGGCTAATTATGATTGAGGGCAGATCTTTTGAATACTGTAACAAGTAGTTACTGACCTAGCCCATTTTAATATAAGGAAAGATGAAAAATGCATTTGAAACAATGCAAATATTTCAAATAACTTACGTGTAGTTTATCAGATGCAAAAAGAACCAAAAGAATTAGAAATCTACTCAAAGTACAATCAACACAAAAATAAAAAAGAAAGTTGGGCGGGGTAATTTCGGGAAACGTTTAAGGGTTCCCAAACTCTTGAGAGGGGCATCATTTTTTCCCTCCAGTCAGTACATGAATGCAGAGCATTTTAATTTAAAAACTCTTCAGCACAAAACCATTCATGCTAGTGATTCCCTAGAAAAATTAAAGGGGTCAACCATTGAAGCGTGTAGCTTACAGGTATTAGTAACATATCACTGTCAATGGGAAGTGGCCCCCTATCACCTAACAAATTTGAAGCAGGTGGTATGTGCTGGAAGTTCGGAATTCAGCAGTTGTCTCATAGAATGGCATTGAATTGTTTTGATGTCAACCAAAATGACTGAATTTTGCACAGTCAAAAATAAATACACTGTAAAAAAAAAAAAAAAAAAAAAAAAAACCATGAATTTTTTTTTTTGTGTGATCTTGTGACCTCGGAAAATCCGAAAGTAGATGCTGGGCAAAAATGGAAAAGCAAAGTCAAAGATGGTGAACTCCGGGTTTTGGCATGGAATGGCCCTGCAGCATCTTTTTTTATTTATTTTGTTAACACTGTAGCAAACACATCACATCTTTTAAGAAAACAAAACTTGCTATGAAAATGGTAATCACGGCTAAGGATTGAAATAAAAGGACTCAAAAAAACTGGAAATCAGAAATTGAAAACATTAATGAAAATGACGCTTGATGAAAGGGAAAAAAAAACAATGTAAAATATGACAAATACTAAGTTCTAATGGTTCTTGGCGGATTGAGAATAATAAACCCTTTTTATTTGTGTTGTTAAAAAAATGTTGGCCTCCAAAAAAGGATATTTTTCTTTCACAAATCATGGCCCTCCAAAATGATATTTTTTTTCACAATCTATGACACATGATGTAAAAGAGCCATCCACACAAAAGTTTGATGTTTTTATGGACAATGTTTTGTTTTAGTTAAACAATGCTAGAGAAGTGAGCACACTAAGTGATTTTTCTTATTTTATATTACAGCATGTTCAAGTACACTGGTGGCCTGCAAACCTCGTGTGTACATACAATGTCCTGCATTCTCTTCTTTGGTCAACCTAAGGTATTCTTCCTCTTGTAAACTAAAAGGAATGCTGTTTAAAAATCAAATTATAACCGCTTCTGTGTTATTAAAGGTTCGTGTTCCCGTCCGATCGTCTCTGTACCCCCCTGATTTACCCGGAGTGAGTTTATCGAAATTTTGAATATCAGATGAAAGGCCGTATTTTTCCTCATTGTTCCGTCCTGAAATTTGAGCCCTCAAATCCATTTCAATTCCAAGATATTAGCAAAAACCGACGTTTTAGTGGTTACCCAGCATATTAACACAGTATTGAATAGGCTTGCACATGCCTATTTCGTCACCATCAAAACTGCAAGTTTGTTTCCCACGGTAATTGATTGGGTGTATGTACAAGTGCAAGGCTCTCATATCACGTAGAGAACACAATACACATAAATTGGAACAACCACCTTTAATCCACACAGGTCATGAACAATTTGTTACATCTTTGTCACCTCCGAAACGAACGTTGGGGTGGTATTGCAAAGTTCAAGAATTTTATACATGAAAATCTTTCTTAAAAAGTGTAATTTGTTTCAGAAGTAACATTTGAAGAACTTTGCACAAGGAGGCTCCGTGGATTGTAATTTTTTACAACAAATTTTCTTTTCCCTGCAACTGGATATCGTAAGTATACAGTATATTTTCACTAGAATTTTGTTTGTTGTGACACCTTTCGAAGTCTATTTGTATCTCCTAGAATGAATGCATATGTTGTTCCAATGCAAAATTAGAGTCAGTTTCTCAATTATTATCAACAAAACCATGGGAACATCTTTGACACTTCCGAAACATGTTAACATGTTAACTTCACTACCGAAACGACTGCAAGTGTAAAATCAACTTTGTTAAAAGATTTACAGATGTTTCTCAATTTTGGTCAGGAAGTAACCATCATTGAAGAGAAAAAAAAAAAAAAAAAAAATTTAGTACAGGGAGCATGATGGGGATTGGCTCATGACAACATATTTGAAAATTCAAAATTGTGAGTTTATATGAGATTTTCCGTCAAAATTTGCTCTTCCCTTCCAAATTTTCATGAATTCACCAAGGACTAGTCAAAAAGCAGGGTAAATTTTGAACTACATCTACTTTTGAATTAAATATTATCTCTTTGTTGAAAATTATTTACACTTTGGAAAAATGGATGTTCAAAAAAATTATTTTTGCCAAATTACCCAATTTGCCACAATATTTCCAAATTACACATATTTTGCAGTAGATTAAGCTCCAAAACAGTAATAAATTCAAAATTTGATCACTTGAGTACTTTTTAGTGAAAATAACAAATCAAACGTACTTCTAAATTTTGACCCAGGTACAAGTTACACGACTGATTGTGAAAATGACCATATATATCTGTGTATGGAACCAAACTATTTACCCTTCGTGTGACCTCCTGCATCCAAGGTTTGATGACTTTGCCCCCCTAACATGTACAGTAATAGACCTTGGGATACCAAGACAATTTTCATTGTTGTTTAGTTTGTCCAATTTTTGTGTTTACTAGGAAAACAGAAAATCAAAGCTTTTCAAAGATACACACATTTTCTGACATTTTTTCATGTTTCACAACCCTGATGTCGTTCCAGGGGTCCATAATTCTACACTGGTGGTTTTTATTATCACGAATTCAATATAAATAGAGGTGGGCTATAGGTCATATTTTGGAGGTCATAGTTTCAGAGTCACTGTTTCAGATCACTTCGACACAGGCTAGATGATGACTTTAATATGCTTATCCCATATTCGAAGAAAAAAAATGAAAAAAGTGTCAAAACCAGGGTGCCCCACGAAAAAATCAAAATGGCCGCCAAATAGCCAAAAATCATTTTTTTACCATAACTTGATAAGATTTTGGTTTCTTTCACCTTCATTTTTGTGGCCATACCCTGATTTGTCTTACAAGGAATCATTCTATGCATTTTCCATCTCACCATACTTTTCGTTTTCTCGATATGGCGTTTTTAGCCTAAAATTTGAACTGCGCGGTGCGCTTTCCCAAAAGTCTTTCATTCAAAATTGTAAATTTTAACTGGTGGGCCAGCATCAATAATTGTTGAATTCCATATATTTTTTGACGATTAGAGCTGTGTAACACTTACCATTTTTTCCCTGTGGCTCATTTTCAAATTATTGACAAAAACACTCATTTGAATACACAGGGGTCAACAACTTTCTTACGTGTGGGTTTTCAATGGAGGGCATTTTATGACATTAGGTATTTGCGTTGTCAGAGAACTTAGTGCCTACTGCGCATGCGTATTTTCACCATTTTACCTTGCGCCTTGATTGAATCTGCGTATGGCGGCACAAGCAGATTTCGCGTAAACTTGTTGGGTTCAGCGCGTGCAAATGCGATGTGTTATGAAAGCCGCAAAAATACTAGTTGAACCATGGCCCTTTCTTTTCGCCATAATAAAACATGTTTTGTTAGCCGGAAAAATAACATATTCTTTAAAGAAAAATCGCTAATGTCATAAATTACAAGACTGAACAGTGGAACAACTTCAAAAAACGAAGAACCAGCGTCGCATCGGCACCCGTTAAGTCCGACGCATCGTAGAAATATCAAAGATAGGCCTTTTTAATTAGCTATATGGGGATGATGTGAAGAATATTGTCAAAAACACTCAGACAAAGAAATGGTTCAACTTAGAACCATCTTTTTTTGTCCGCATATTTAGCACCCTAAGCCTCCTAATGTATTTACGTAAAGTTTACAAGAACCTTCAAGTTCTTTTGTTTGTTTATTTTGAACAGTTTAGCATCTTGAAGGCATGATAACGCTTTGGTTCTAAAATGTTGTTCGTGGCCAAAAAATTTTTTCTTCTGTTCTACCAAGAACCGCTGAAGGGTGTTTATTAACATAACCTTTAAAGGTCTAGAGTTTTAATATCTACAAGAACATTTCTTGGCCACGAACCTTTTTTGGGTCTACAAAGAACCCCACAAAGATTGTTTTTTATTAGGGACATAGACCCTGAAGGGGTGGTGTAGGGTGCATAGGGTGTGTGCATCGGGGAAAGCCCCGCCCAGTTCGTGCCTTTTCAGGACTGTTTTCCGACAGTTTAGTAAACCCTCAGCCGGCCTATGGAATCGACCCTTTTCTTAACCCAATTGGCATAAATCTTTCCCAACTTGTACATCGTTAGTTTGGAAATTAGACCGTTGGGACCCTTTGCTTTAATTTCTCAAAATGACTCATTTACGTTCGCTGGAACATGCTCCACATTTCTTCAGTTCATCAAGCCTTCAGCGCCCTAATCCTCTAAAGAATGAATAAATAATAAATAAATTTTAAAAAATGGTTTAACCCTTATTAACCTGTACACATTGCCTTGACTGTGGATGGAAAGATTAATAAAATAAAAAGTTTTTTTTTTTTTAAAAAAAATAGTAAATTTCTATAAACTCAGAAAACAATTTATACGACAATAAATTAAAAACTGAGCGTGAACAAACATGACCCCCCCCCCTCCGCATGCATTTCAAGCTATCGTACTTTCTTGACAATGTTTATTTTGGTAAATGCTAAAAATGATTTAGAGAAGACCTTATAGTCTGTTAACAGAACCCAGAAAAGTAAAACGGATTTCCATTTTGTTATGCCACAAGAGAAGCTCCTAGCCGTATAAGCGAAAACTAGCGTTTGATCTCCGCCTTATCAACGCGATGTACCACAAATGTTTATTATGCGTCTCGGATTTGACAAAAGCCTAGTGCCAACATAGACGTATTTTTTGACATATGTTGCCATTTATCTGGAAAGTAATCCCGGCACCCCCTATTTTTATTACTTTTTTGGAAGAGTCTCATCAACCCCTGACATAATGAAAATTACAAAATTCTATCAATTCTTTTTTTTCACTATATGCATAATTGTGGTGGCAAATTTGAATTTTCCCTCATAGACTAACTATAGTAACATTGGCAAACATGCCTTTTTAAACCATTCATACTCAAAATTGAGTACCAGTAACCCCCCTAATTGTTTTCAAAATTTGTTATCTAACCCTTCAAGTAACATATATGTTATTTTAAGCGAATTTCATTTCATCGATAGGTTCGTCGTGACGACGCAAACAACTTAATAGCCTTCAGTGTTGCAAAACCACAAACAAAGACCACCCAAGAGTCAAATTTTCAGCAAGTGGTCATAATAAAACTCTCATTTTTTTTTTTTTTTTTTTTGTTAAAATCACCATTATCATTCGGATACGCATTTTATCGAAAAGCGCCCTCCTCCACAGCTCAAATTTTGAGCAAAACGGCATTTTCAAAAAAAACGAACAAAAAAAAAGGACTATGGTGAGATAAACGTGTACATAGCATTGATTCCAAAACATTGGTAATGCCACCAAAATTAGCAATATTGACAAAAAAATACTTGAGTATGGTCAAATAATCAATTTTTGGACATTTGGCGGCCAATTTTTTGGATTTTCGATGGGCACCCTGGTTTTGCACTTTTTTCATTTTTTTCTTCGAAAGTGGGCTCAGGGTGGTGATTAAAGTCATCAAGTGAGCCTGTGTTCGAAGTGATCTGAAACATGGACCTTCTATAGCCCACCTCTATATAAACTAATAGTAGATACTCCAGTAAATTGAACATTAAAATCACCACAATGCGTTTCTAACAATATGTATTTTTATGGTGACTGTTTAAAAAACAAGTACTGACTCATACAGAATCTGCTTACCTCAAATCCGATGTTGATTTTTGTTGTAACAAAATTGGCATTGTCTTTAGGCAAATGCAGAACCTCCCATGAAAATATATTCCCACATAAATATATTCATTTCGATTACCTGTATGACGTAACCCCCCAGTGAACGTCATCCCAACAATCCTCTTCCTCTTTTCGTCTCTTCTTGGGTTCGACAAGTCGGTAACGTTAAGGATTTAGCTTCCGTAATCCACACTCCGGAGTTTTTGGGATGAATCCGGGGAATCCTGCTTACCCTCCGGCCAATTACTTTGGCCCACAGGGTAACAGGTATCCGCTCTTTCCTATTCCGGCTTACACCTCCCACCCTGGCCTTGTCGGCGGCCGTGGGCGGGGGTGTATCCGGGGTGAGATTGTGAGACTCCGGTACCGTCGCAGCATGGAGCTACGGTTGCAGCGGGTGCGTGGTCAAGACTAGTGGCACCGCTACTGTGGATCATCCCCCATCCGATCCGCTCTCGGACAGGGAGGGAGGGGGTTGGTGATGATGATGTGCTGGGGCCTCGTCATCGCCGCGGCCACACGTATTTCAGAGCTGCCGTCGGCATCCGAACCTGTTCCCGGCTCGCTCCCGCCGGTCTGCTCAGGGGCTAGGGCTTCGGGCCTTGGCCTAGCGGTCTACGAGGGTAAGCCAGAGCAGGTGGGGAGCCTCAAGTTTTGGGGAGTGGGCTCCAAGCCGACGCAGTCCGTTCCTCTGTTCTCATTCCAAAGGATTTCCATGAGGCATGGGACACATTGGACACTCCAGGGGAAAGACCGTGGGCTTCGCGTTCGTCGCGGGAGGCCTACACGTCTACGCTTCGTGTGTGCAGCGCCGACTATGAGACAGCCCTCGATGGATAGCAATATCGCTCCGAAATTGCCGTCCACGGGGCTTCTGCGCCCCCATGCTTCTCGCCCTTTTGGGAGGAAGAATTTAAGCGAGCTGACGCCCGAGCGCGGGCGCTGTTTGTTTCGCTTGTCAAGTTCTCCCTCTGCCTCACCAACATCTTGGTGACTTGGTTGCAGGCAGTCGTTCTGGTCAGGAGGTCTTCTTCTATGGCGCGGGGAGCTGGCGGAATACGCTAGCCCGCTACCAGCTGGGGAGTCGATTGTCTGTCTATGCGGATCAGCCATGGCTCAGTTTCTCGGTGAATGGAGGCGTACCGGTTTCGCTGCCGCCCCTTCGGCCTTTCCACCGCCCCCCACGGTTTTCACCGGGTGGTTGCAGGCGTAGCAGGTACCTCGGCGCCGGGGGATCCAATCTGTGTGTTTATCTGGACGTCTGGCTAGTGATACAGCCCGTCCAGGGTCGATGCACGCGACAACTCGAGTCGTAGTGCAAACAGTTGAAGAGGTCAGGGCTTCTTGGTCAATCACCAGAAGTCCAATTTCGTCCCGACACAGGGACCCCCATCTTTTTGGGTGCACAGCTAGACCTGGTCAACGGGTTAGACGGTCCCGTCAACCGAGCGGGTGGCGAACATGGTATCGTGTGCGATGGTGCTCCACGGATCCCCGCATGCGACCGCGTTCGCTTGGCTCAGGGTGCTGGGGGCTGATGGCCAGTCTGGTAGACTTGGTCCCAGACGTCGCTTATATGAGTGCCCTTCATGTTGCACCTTCTGGCGCATACCGGAACCCAGTCGGCACCCCATTCCCAGGGTGTTATCCAGATGGACCGTCATCTCACGGAGAGAGCTGAGTGGTGGATGCTTCGCTCCAACCTCGTGGTTGGGGTGAAGTTCCCAGCTTCTCCTCCACGGCACTTCATATCGACGGACGGTCGGAGTGGGGTGGGCAGTCATCTAGGGGAGGATCGCGTGGTCGTGTCAAGTGGTCGCCCGAACATGCGTCCTTCCACATCAAACCTGCTAGACCTCCTACCAGTGGGTTTACCCCTCCCCCCCAAGGAGTTCGAGTCAAGGCTGGTGTGGCTGCAGGTCATGATTCAGTCCGACAACACGACTGTAGTGGCCTATGTGAACGGGCAGGGGGCACCAAGTCCCCCACGCTCTGTTTACCATCCATTCAGCTTCTGAATTGGTGCAGCAGCCGCGGGATAATCCTCGTTGCGACGCACATCCAAGGTTACCAAACATCCGGCGGACGGTCATATCTCGGGGCCGACGGCCGGGCCCCGAAGAATGAGTCCCTAGCCCCCCGGGTCGTCCAGATGATCTTCGACAGGTTTCTATTACCCGTCGATAGATCGCGTCGCAACGGAATAATCAGCTCACGGTGTTCTGCTTCGGTAGCCCCAGACCTATCACAGTTGGGGGGCATGACAGCGTATGCTTTTCCCCCCTTCCACTGATTACATCGCTGTTCTTCGTCCAAGATATCAGAGGAGGCATGCAACGTCATCATGTCGCCCCGTTTGGCCTCGACACCTGTGTTCGCCCATGGTAGACCTGCTTGCAGGTCGTCCAAGGCTTTACCGCTTGGTTCCGGAACCTCGTCCGGGGCATCGGTCGGACCAATTCGAATCTGAGATAGAGCACCTGAGGTGACGGCTGGGCCCTTGTCCGGAGTCGTCTCCATGAGGAGGGCCTTTCGTCGAGAGATGCTAACCTGGCCGCTCGGGGTAGACGCCCAAGCACGTCAGAAAATTACTATGGACGACCGGGCGTTACTCCGATGGTGCCGACAGAGGATCTCGATCCCACGTAAGCATGGGCATCGCGGCCCCTTTTGGTATCGTACATCGCGGCCTAAAATTCGCAATATCGCGATATTGCGATATTACGATATGATTTGCTTAATAAATTCCAATTTTCGACCTCAAGATGACAATATAACCCATTCCAACATTGACTCTAACCCACGTCTAAACCCTTCTTTACTTAACCTATACAACTTGGCTGTTAACTGGCAGAATAGGTCATATATTTCCAAAATACATCGTAAGTTTGTGTGACGAAATTTCTGAGCATATAATCAATGAGATTTGGTCAAAGGTGACGGGTCGTGATCATTACGTCAGTTGGGGGGACATGTTTAACGATTCGGGCCCAAACAGGCCCGAGGTAAGACGATACAACTTTAATATATTCAAGACTTGACGGTAGAGAAACTGCAAATCGCCATATTAAACAAATTTGAAAATGATTTTTGGAAAAAAGACGGCATAATGATGCGATTTGGTGTCCCGTGTTTTTTATGTCTGGAGTCATGAGAATGTCAATGTTCGAATGTGTTGTGTTTGAAGAATCACAGAAGAATTAACAGTGTCAGTGAAATGAGTGAATAAAAAAACAATGCTGATAATGAGACAAAAATGTTTCTTGCCTATTTCTTGCCCACCGTACGTTTCATATTATGTCATTTCATCTCATATCCGCGTCTGTCAATGGCATTGTCCGCGTCAATTGGTTGTTATGTTTACTTTGTTAAAAAAAACCACAACAATCAATACAACTTCTTGTTTCCCGCTGCGCAGCTCGCTTTCCCCGGCTCACGTATCCCCCTCACACTTCTCAAGCGAGCGGGACTGCTCACTGGCTGCAATGCACGTGGCAAGATAAAAATTGCGCACGTGCGCCAAATTAATTTGGGTATCCACGTATTCCTAATTGCCGTTGCCCCTACCATCTCCCGACAGCTGTTTGGGGATTCCCGGGATTCCCAACAAACAGCACGAGAAAGGCGTTGAAACGCTGATTTTATATCAACCTAAGCCATCCACAAAAGTACATCTGGAATGGATTGGGAATAATTAATTAGACATTTAATCACCTACTCAGGGTGTTATTTTTTGGAAATAGTGAAGGATGCGATTAAAAAATAATCCCATTGCAAAGTGCAAAGTAAAAATCTATTGAGTTTACCGGCAGTCTGTACATCATAACTTCATGGTTTAATGGATGATTACGCACGCGCGAATCGTAATTACTTGAAATTTAGACATGAACTATGAATATTCAATAAGTAGCCTGATCTTCTTGACGTCATTATGTTAACAATATCATTTCCACCGTACCAGCAAGGGCAAGTGAATCGATATGCACGTAATAGTGGAGTTTTTAGTGGACAAATAGTGAAACCCTATTTATTACCGCCAAAAAGAGGATATCAAGATTATTTCTAATCGAACAATGATGTTCTTCATCACAATATTTCCTTCACATTTTCCCTTCACTTCTAAGCCTAACTTAAAGATCCCCCCACCCTTCCCCTTTTTCTTTCGCCCAGGGGGCGAGTTACCCGGTTTTTCCCATGGCAACATTCCCTTTATGACGGCACCTGGGTACCGTGGGCTGCGCTTAGATTATGTGACACGTGGACAGGCCATACGATGAATTCGGGTCAGCATGTCACACAGAACATGTACAATGTAGTGTATACTGTACAGTGTTAAATCAAATTACTTGGTACACAGCTCATTAAGCTGTGGGCCCGACATCGTATTAATTCGCAGGTACATTTGGACGAATAGGCCTAATGGCTGCTGGATCAATCGTCCTTCCTCAAATGAAAAGATGATAGAAGATGGGCATAAAAGATGAAATAACGTACGATTACACTATAGTATTTACACACAGGTAATAAATGCGAATATATGATAGATTTTACTATGGAGTTCTGACCAGAAATCTTGCCAAAAAATTACTCGAAGTCTCGTCAGCATATCGTCGGACCCCCATGTGCGAAAAATATCGCATCACGGTAATGGAAAAAAATATCGCATATTATCGCCATCGCGCTTATCGCACACCCATTTACCCCCTGTTGCCACTGTAGGCCAGATGGCAGACTTCTTGTCGGAGCGATTTGAGGCTGGACTGGAGGCCGCCCGTCCGAAAACTTACAAATATGCTATTCAGGCGATCCACAGAGGGATTGATGATGGAACCAGACTTAACGACTCTGCCGCATCAAGCTTCTCTCGAGGGCGTTTACTACCAGACCCCCGGAGAGGAAAATTGTACCTCATGGAACCTCAACAGGTGTTGGACTATCTTGCGTGGAGCCCCGTTTTAGCCTATGGAGGACGCTACTTTAGCCAACCTGAAGACGTTGAAAGACGGTGTTTTATATTCATGGCTTCGGGACGACGCCAGTCGGAGATGCATGCGCTAGCAGTAGGCGATGCTATCCAATTCTCCAAAACGCCGGTGGCCTACGCGTACTTTCGCCAGGGTTTTCTCGCTAAGAACGAGTGTAGCGCCTTCTCAGCATCCCCCGTATTCCTCCCGAAGATAAGCACGGTTCTTCTATTCGGGAGGACAGATTCTGGTGTCCTGTTCGCGCCGTAAAATGGTATGTTAAGAGGACGCGCCCCATCAGGGGGGACCACGAACCAGCTCTTCATCACAACGGTTGACCCTCACAGGGCGCGACGAAGGGCTTACGCTAGCTAGGTGGGTAGTTAAGATTATCACAGACGCCGCTGCTGTTCCAAATTCCGCGAGTGTCGCGCTAATTCCCACCAGAGCTATCGCGAGCTCTTCGCCTTCGGCGCGGGTCTCCATTCCGAAATCGTGCGGCGGTTTATGGCGCTCCTCAAAAACTACTTTCACCACAACGTTTTTTTTTAAAAACCTCGACACGGCAACCCAGAAAGAGCTAGCATTTGCCCGGGCTGTCCTACACAGATCGGATTCTCAGGACAATTAATGGTATGTGCAAATTTATTTACGTCGCCCAGGGTGTCTTTTGATTTTTGCGCTTGTTGTTTGGGTCTTGATTCGAATTGCTTGCAGTCGAATTCTTTTCGATTCACGCAATCCTGATATGACGTTTTGCATCCTGCACCGCTTCCTAGTACCTGTGGTAATCTGGCGATGTTAATGCCAATTTGTTACATAAACATCGGATTGAAGGTAAGCAGATTCCTGTATGAGTCATGTAAGACCCAATGTTGTTATAATGACTCGTAAGGAATGCTTGCGTACCTTCTTAACTACAACAGCCATTGAAAACCTTACGGTGCCATTATTTCTGCTCTTACCCGTATTGTAAACCTTCATCATACTCTATTGGTAATTGATATCATTACTTGATTTAATTATCCTGGTTAAGTACATGGTAACCATGATTTTAAATCACTTTTTTAAATTTTTTTATTTTGAGAGGAAAATGATTTTTGTTTTTGTTTTGAAAAGGTTTTTGTTTTTGCCTTTAGGTCTACCATTTCCCGCACTTTTGCAATTTACAATGCAAAATTAAAACCCAGCCTTCCAAACCGACTCAGATTTGCTTTGGAAGCTTGAAACGGCTGTTGCTTGCCGGTTGTGTGTTTCAATCCTCTATACTATATATTCGATCCTTTAAGGAGAGTTAATGTCACTCCTAGGCCTAATTGTGTACTTTTTGTATTGAACATCACATATAGGCATAAAAGTGTCTATATTGGCCTTAGGGGAAGGGCGATGATTTTGAAAGTTGTTTTGCCTTTACCATTTTCTCTCACTTTTGCAAATTTTCAATGCAAAATTACAACCCAACCTTCCAAAATGACTTCAGTTTTGCTTTGAAACCTAAAAACAGCTGTTGTGTGTTCAATATCCTATAATAACCTATGTATTCGATAGAGTGGCTTGATATTTTTACAAACTCAATTGAACTTTGATTCTTTTTTCCAAAGTGTGATTTAATTGTTAAAGAGATAAGCAGCGATAATGCGAGAGAATAAAAAGAATGTGGAAATGCATGTTTTACCTTATAATCAGGAATAATGTATACAATTCCTTCTACTTTAAGTGTAGGGAAAACACCAAAGAGTGAAAAAAATAAGTATACCCGTAGTGAGGAAATTTGTCATACAGTCTCTTGAAAATAGATTGCAGCGATAGCACCTCAAACTCTACACTTAAACAGCTGAGTCGTGGTTACACAATTACAAATGTACAAAGATCAATGATGTTTTGTGTTTGAGGTCAAATTGTACAGGTCATGGTGCACAATATCACCTTTAAATCTGGGCATTCACAGGGAAAGCCTTTTTTTTTTTTAATTTTATTATTTTGTTAATTTTAAAACACACGTATAGAAATTACGAATTGGTAAAATTACCGCCTATGTATCCACGGATTTTCCAGCCATGCACTTTGCAGGTTATGTTAGCACTATCCATGCCCGTAACAAAAATCCAAAATGTGATTTTTATGAGTTTTCGATGTTCAGAATTAAAAAAAAAATCGCTGCTTAGCCTTTAAAGGGATAGCAGCGATATTGTGAAGTGTAACTCATACGTTTTACACAGCCTAATGACACAAAAGTTTCCAATATGTCTTTGATATCTTGTTCATTTTGCCAGATGGTTATACCTAACGTACATGTAAATGCCCAACGTCATTCTCTTTAGATGGTTGATCCAGGTATTTGGCATATTTTCTATTTCAGAGTTAGCAGCTGATGAGGGGTCCAATTGGTGTGTCAACTTCTTCAACTTCCAATTAATTACCAACCTAAATAGTAGTTTTAACTCTAGATTCACCTACTTATTCTTATGGATGCAACATGTGTGGTGTGGTGCCCGTGTGTCGAACTTATTTCATTTTCATGTGACAATTTATCTACCGGTGAAAAACACTTGTGATCTTGTGGAGTATTGATGCTGGGTCATAATACAGAATAACAGAATCCTCATAATGAAAGGATACATGCCATTTACATGCAGGTTTTGTGGAATTTATAAACACTCGCTGGAAAAATTAATGCTGCATATTGATCACCACAAACAAAAGTATCCATACATGTATTGAAATCAGGCAGAAAAACATATCTGCGTAGATACTAGAGAAAAAGGTTAGAAAAAAAGCCTGAAATATGCACACATGCACTCAGTGAGTGCAAGATTTGTAGTGATTTCCTTTCCCCAAATAACAGAGAAAGTCACATTCATACTTTTGCAAAAGAGAATTATGGAAAGTACCTCTTACAGAAACGTAAGTCTGCGGAAAAGCCTTATCAATGCAAGTACTGTAAAACCTGTTTTACGTATGAGGGTTATTTGATACGCCACCTTCACACACATACTAAGGAAAAACCCTACCATTGTGATATTGTCAGAAATCTTTTGCAGTGAAAAGTAAACTCACAAAACACATCCGGAATCATACCAAGGAAAAACCACATCGGTGTAATTATTGCCAAAGATGCTTTTCACTATCAAACAACCTTAAAGCGCACATTAGAGCTCACTTTCGCCCAGCAAAACACTTCCAGTGTGAATATTGTCAGAAATCATTTGCAGCTAAATGTGATTATAAAAGCCATGTTCGGACTCACACAAAGGAAAGACCCTTTCAATGCGAATATTGCCAGAGATACTTTAGACAAAGAGCTGCCCTTAGAGCGCCACATCGAACTCACAAAAGAAAAACCATTCCATTGCAAATATTGTGAGAAGTGCTTCGCCCGAAAAGATCCACTCAATAAACCACATTCGAACTCACACTAAAGAAAAACCCTATGAATGTGAGTATTGTCAGAAATGTTTTTCAGCAACAAAAATGCGTAAAATGCATATTCGAACTCACACTAAAGAAAAACCCTATGAATGTGAGTATTGTCAGAAATGCTTTGCTGAAAAAAGGTCTCTTGACTCGCACATTTGGAGTCACAGTATTGAAAAAGCGTATAGGTGCAATGATTGTCATCAGTATTTTCCCACCTTTTCAACCTAAAATGCATCTTCGTAAAGCTCACAATGATGGCCAATATAACGTGTATAAGTGTGATATTGTCAGAAATATTTTCTACTGAGTAAACTTACGAAACATATGAAGGAGAAACATTCTAACTTACAAAAAGATAAAACCCCAGAATTATAACCTTACAGAACAAAATAGTGGAACACACACTGATGACGCGACGCCTATACGTGTGAATATTGTCAGAAATATTTTCTACTGAGTATCTTACGAAACACAAGAAGGACAAACATTCTGACTTACATGAAGAAAAACCCCACAATTAAAACCGTACGAATAAATCGTGGAATACACAATGACGACCGGCCCGCTATATTATTTTCCGTAGTTACCATTTTGAATAGCAGCATCGTCTTTCAGCACAGTCAATAAGTATAGTACCAAAACTTGATTATGTATGGTCATTTGCGTATCTATTGTATTATAGGAGATGACCTTTATTCCGTGAAGGTTATATTGATTACAAGACACCACCTCGGCAGCTAATCCCCTGTGGCTTAGTGGTAATGGTATGCGCTCATAATCTGGAGGTCGATGGTTCGAATCCTACTCAATTTATTGGTAAATCGGTTTTTCTATTAGGTATTTTAATTGAAAATAAACACAAGTCCATGGCACATGTTTAAAAACTACGGCGAAAAAAATGCGACCCGGCCTATAAGTGTGAATTTGTCGAAATATTTTTCCATGAATGTCTTACGGAACACGTACGGACTCAGAAGACCATACATAAATCGGGGCCAGAAATTGGTGAAGTGTTATGACGCAACCCAACATTTTATGTGTGGCTTTTATCACGTACACAAATTCTGAACCAAACTGTAATTTAACAGTGTTTTTGCAAATTTTAAAACAGGTTAAAGAGGCAGATTTTAAATAAGGATTAATAAAAAACAGCATAACGAAACCTTGTCAGGTGTTATTACAAACTGACCCCATAGAGGTCCTGACAGAATAAATATGATAAAACATATGGCCTTCATAATTTGTGGAACCGGCTGTTGAAATCCTGGATGTGTGTGCAGTCGTAGAAAGCAGGTTAAGAGGGCTGTTAAGGTGTATCAGAAACTATGTTGATGAGAAAGAGATGTCATGCCAAATCTCATTTTCTCAATGGGAGACATTGGTTGTTAAAGGTCCCAGAAAATGAGATGATAAACCTACTCCAAATCTTTGTGGGACATTCCATTGCAATAAACAGGGCCAAAAAAAAGAAAAGAATACACTACCAGTGACATCATTTGTGAAACTATTGATTATCAGTCAGTGTCATGAATAGATTCACACCAGTCACCTGGAATTTTCTATTCTTCTCTGATAAATCAATGGTACCACAAATGATGTCAACAACCCAAATATTGAATGCTTTCTGGTCCCTCCTTGTATTGACACAGACCACATCAATTCTATTTGCATTTTCTGGGACCTTTAATAAACTAAGACTGTGGTTCCTATATGTAAATGGCATGCGATGTGACTACCCATCCCAGGGTACTCTATACTGAAAATTATTGCCATCTCCCATTTTACCCTTGACCTTCGGCATAAATGTCCAGACTTATCTCAAGGGTCCAATACAAAATATTATCGCCAAATTTGGTTGATAACTTTTCAAATACTATGCATTTTAAATAACAAAATCCTGAATAAATCTGATCTAATCTGAATTGCATTGTAAGCTTCATGTTGATGTTATATTATTCTTTCACTATGGCAAACGATCCAGCTAACAATTTAACGTTTTGGGAACGTTATGAATGTTGTGACAAGGTTGGGCTTTGGTCATCTGGACGTTCTTGTTTTACGTCCAAATATAGACACTTTTTAACGTTATTAGGACGTTATGTTGCAACCGTTCTTGAAACGTTCTCATATTCATAAAACAGAACATTTGATTAATTAACTAAATAAAAGCTAATAATGAAAAAAAAAAGAATCCATGTTATATCGGAGGGGTATATTGCAAGGAAATCTGCATTAAGCACTTTGCACTAGATTATTTGAGAGACACAAATTTTCTCACTTACCTAATGGGAATACGAATCTGAGACCCATCGCATGAATGCCCAAACACCAGCCAAATGAATAGAATATGAAAGGTTAATTTCTATTTATATAGTCAGGACGTTTATCAGAAGAGTGTTTTAACTTTTTTTTTTAAAAAGGTGAGTGCCCTATTAAGTGACCTATTTTATTACACTGAAATTTAGACACAATCTACAGCGACAAGATTAGACGCACGATGATAATAATGTCATAGCCTAAACGAAAAAAAAAACAGGTTGTAATGAAATGTTATCAGAACGTTGGGATTTCGTCCCTTTATTTTTGTTTTTTAAGTATTTTGCAAACGTTATTTAAAGGAGGATGGTCCGATTTAAGTGTATAAATTTTTCATCTTGATAGAAGGGCCTTCACCCCAAAACCACCTCTGTAAAGTTTCACGCCGATTCAATCTTGTTTGGATGTGAGAGCTATAAACGTGATTTTATAAGCACCAGAATACTGGGTAAAATATCATTGGTCGACCAAAATGGGGATATTTCGTCATTAATATCCAAACCAAAACATCATTTTTTTAGTCCTAAGAATTCATAGGTAAAGAGAAAAAATAGAGCGTCTTCTGATATAAAAAATTTCGACAACTTCCGGTAAAATCTGGGGTCCCTGGGACGAGGCTATTATCGCTCGGGCCATGGACCTTTAAAACACAAAAAGGCCGTATTCTCAAACGATGTTAAAATAAACGGCGGTTATGCCTAAACTGTGGTGTAGCGCACAGTTAAAAAAACAGGCCAGGTAAAACATTTTACAAGTCGTTAACTAAAACACGGTATTTAAACGCCATAACTATCATCCACCGAACTTTGGCTTATCTTCTATGGTATTCTCGCCCAAATATCGTGCGCGTATTTTTTTTTTTTATAACTCATTTATAGTCGATAATGCCTCCGTAGTTGTAAATGTATGCAGGAAGTCCACGGGTAAGTTTCAAGAATGTGGCCGTTATGCAAGGAGCTAGAATTTGTTCAGTGATGGAAACAAAACCCCGGGCCTATAATTTTAAAACGGTTGTATGTCGCTGTGCCGCACATGCTATAATTCAATTCTATAACAGACACACACAGATACATGAAAAAATGGCGAGAGGAAATCAACGGAGGACTCGGAAAAGAAAGATAATAGAAAAATAAAGGAGGACGAGTACCACATATAGATAAAAATATCTAGATTTGATGTAAGCGTGAAGTTAAACACGCCTCAAACTACCCTCGACAAGTCTAAGTAAACAACTTTAATACATGTTCACGAGGTTCGGCTAAAATTTAAACAGCGTTGAAAGTTAACCATGCTTTGAGAAATGCGTTATTTTAGCGGGCGTTTAAATTGTGATTTAACCAGTGATTAGCGTTAATCATCGTTTGAGAATACGGACCAAAATGTTTTTGTAAAGTCATCCTAGTATCTTATAATGTCACATTGTGACGTTGTAAACGTATCGCAACAAACAAGCAAAAACCAATTTCAAACGTTTAGAAACGTTGTGGGCCGTATTCTCAACGATGTTTAAAATAACCGGTGGTTAGGCCTAAACTGTGGTTAGCTAAATACGCACTGTTTAAAAAACCGCAGGTTAAATATTTTAACAAGTCGTTTAGCTAACTCTATTTCAGCGCCTTAAATATCATCCACCGAACTGTGACTTATCTTCGCCTATATCATTACGTGTGCGTGAACAATATTTATGCCAGACAATGCCTTCCGTAGTTGTAAATGCAACGCATGAAGCCCACGGGTAAATTTCAAGAATGTCGCGTTACGCAAGGAGCTTTAGAATTTGTTAAATGATGAAGACAAAAGCCCGGTGTAAAGAAACTGAGTGTCCCGTCCCCCATGAGAGAGTGTCCTAGCTACCATAGCAACATGCACGGAATAAACCGTGACCTTGTAGACGAGGCCATTTGGGTACAGTGCTGAAACAAATGATGCATACAGCACTCAATGGAGAACACAATAGGCAGATGGGTATATGACCAAAGAGGTTCTATATAGATAGAGAGGTAAAGCGTTACGTCATCTTTAGAAATTCATCGTCTCGCATGTTTTGCCGACCCCAAAGAAAACATAAGAGTTCCAACAATATATAGAAAGCAATGGCTGCCTCCGCTTCTTCCACATACTGTGGGTGCCGCTTTGCATATACACTAATCGGTAGTGATACAAATTGATTATGTGTTAGAGGTGGCCAGGTGTAATAATAGAGCACCTGGATCATTGTGCTCAGATACTCTTTTTTCCCATAATGCAATGCGCGCTTAGGTGTGTATATATGGAAATAAAGTGATTGATAAAGTGATTGAAAAGATGTATTCATTGAGGCGGTTTATTTAAATCAAGACGACTGACGTGTCATTTCATTCGTTGTGTGGCCATGGGTAGGACAAAATTTAACCACCCAATAGCACCCAACATCCAACAACTGATATTTTGCCGGATTGTTTGTATCGAATTGACATTATGTGTGTATACAACTTACAAGCACCCAAACTAATAACTATTCCGTGCAATATTCAAAATGTCAGCGCCCAGCACGGACGACTGGTTTTGAATGGGCTTCACCCCCTTGAGTAGGACACTCAGTCACACGGACGCTGTAATATATGACACCGGGCCTATTTAAAATTGTTTTATGTCGTTGTGCCGCATTTGCTATCATTCAATACTATAACAGATAAACACGAGCATGAAAATAGAAGCAAAGGAAAAATGGACGAGAAGAAATGAACTGAGGACTCAGAAAAGAAAGATAAGAGAAATAAAGGAGGTAACTGGTCTAACCACGAGTATCACATAGAGCTGAAAATATCAGGCATTTGATGAAAACGTGAAGTTAAACAGGCCTTAAACTACCCCCGGACCAAGTCTAAGTTTAACAACGTTTTAGGCATGGTTAACGATGTTCGGCTAAAATTTAAACAGCGGTTAAAGTTAACCATGCTTTGAGAATTGCGTTTATTTTTGCGGTCGTTTAAATTGCGATTTAACCAGTGATTAGCGTTAAACATCGTTTGAGAATACGGGCCTGTGTGTTTACATATTAATAAATTAATTGATTTATTCAAATTTATTATGTCACGTTTCATGATTTAAAAACAGATGGAAATGTTGCATGGTTTGAAAACGTTACCAAATTACATTTCAAGGGTTCGAAAACAGTTTTCGGAAGATGTTTTAGTAATATATTTAGTTTAAGGCGTGTCTAACTTCACGCTTTCATCAAATGCCTGATATTTTCAGATTTATGTGATACTCGTGGTTAGACCCGTTTTCTCGTTTATTTCTCTATCTTTCTCATCCGAGTCCTCAGTTGATTTCTTCGCGTCCGTTTTTTCTCTATTTCTATTTTTATGTTCGTGTGTATTTGTTAAAGTATTGAATTATAGCAAGTGCAGCACAGCGACAAACAACACTAGACAAACTATACCTTTTTTAATCCTTATAATGAGACAAATACATTGGACATGGTGCACATTGAAACACATTTTGAATTATTTCAAATTTACCCCGTACTAATTTTACCCCCTTATTTACAAAGTTCCCCACGTTTCCCAGAGGTTGGACCCAAAAATTCTGATTCAGCACCTTTCAAACTATACACCAATCCGATTTTACACATTCCAAAACCTCACTGGCAGCCATAGCTGGGGTGCATCCTGCTTGAATTCACCCAAATGTGCAGATTTTGAATTATACTTAATCAAGCGTGGTACAGACGTACAAAAGATTTGGGTAGGTTTTGGGTTGGAGGCCCCCAGTAATGGCGAATCAATTCTGATCATCATTTTGCTGGTCGGATTTGTCTATAGAAAAACAGCTTCAAACCTTCCCCAAACTTCTAGCATGGGATTCTCATTTATAACCCTACTAGCCAGTCGTTTGGACGTTTTCACTGTGAGCTAGTAAAATCTCGTTTCCCTTGGCACAGTTCAGTACCTTCCATTCACCCGTGTATTTAGAAAATACACCCCCTAGTTTTTGGGTATGATATATGATATCCAGATCACACAAGGTCAGTTCATGTCAATGTATGTACAAGTACAGCCCACTGGACTGTGTCCTAGGTGGAGCATATTGTAACTCATAGTGTTTGGTCCTTCTTTGGTTTATTTGTTTGGGTTGTTGTGGTCTTTTGGAAGCGACGATAAAAAAGCGCCTTCAGTTAAAGTGATTTATTGGTATGAATCTATCGGCAAATATCCCTAAATAAAACGTACTACATGGTTTTCATGGCCATTGGAGTATTCCTTCCGAAAAAAAATCAGATTTATTCCGACAAATGTACACAACTGTACAGCAATCATGGAAGCTACCATGTTTATTCCCTGTGGTGTATTTACAACGCCGCATGCAATACCGAAACAGAAGTCAGAGAAAATATATCACGTGACTTCAGCAAGTTTGCCACAAGCCTCATCCTTGTGAACTTCGTTGAGCACACAAAGGATAAGAGCGAAGTTCGTTTAGAATTTTTTATTGCAAAAAACTACACTTTTTAAAACCTCAGTGATTTGAGAAAAATGTAAAGAGGGGTGTTTTAGATATCATTTTGTGATTAACAAAGGTTTTAGTTGGCCTAAACACTAACAATCCATGAAAACGTGTACATTTTAAAAGGGATCGCGTAATATTTATAGTTTTATCGCAGTCGCACTGTAACCACTGATCTCTATTCAATGGATTGGGTACACAACAATAATTGTATATTAGATGAATGGAGCAACTGGCGGACATCTTGGTCTACCGAACACAATAGCATTCCAGAGACACCTGTTTAACAGAAGTTGTATCCCGGGTGCATGTTTTAGAGACATGCCATCCCATACGCGCAAATACAATTAGTCCAAAGGATCGGCAAAAAATCGTGCACTTTGTGATAGAAATATAACACTTGGCACACACTTAATATGGACTATAACTATTTCAAAACGGGACCCCAGCTGGATTTGACCTATGGCGGCCATTATGGCAATTTTTCAAAATGGCCGCCATTTTTAGTTTCAGTGTCTTATATCTCGGTTAAAAATACTGAAGCGAGCTAGGTTGATATTTGTGTCTATGCTTGTTTTTAGGGTAAGGAATCTAAATATGACACTACTTTTTCAAGATCTCGTGTTAATCATTTTGTTTTCCAACATGGCGCCAATGTACACTAAACTGATACTTTTGATAGCTTTACATAAAATAATGATATCAATTTGATTTTTTGTGTATATTCTTATGTTTTCAGGGCCAAAGAATCCAAATATAATATTATCTTTTAATAATATCTTTTGCAGCCATTTTATTTCAATATGGCCGCCAATTTACAAACAAATATCTTTAAAAAAAATAATCATACTGAATTGATTTTTGTGTCTATACCTATGTTGTCAAGGCCAAATGACAATATTATTAAATGCATAAAAGTGATCCACAGCGTCGTCCCCCAGAGTTACTTAAAAAGTTGAGATTTTTATATCATCTGAAATAATAATATAATGCATTACATATGGCGCTTCGTAACAGAGACACAGCGCCTGACCACAAACACTTAGGCCTAAAATACGAATTAATATATAACATACATTCAGCTAATAAAGAAAAACTAACAAATCCAAGTTAACAAAAATTTAAACATCATGAAATAAGAATGTTTTACGTAGGAGCCGGTTTACAAGCCACGAGTAGACATGCCTCCCAAAAGAATGTTAACATAGTAGGGTTATAAATCACGGTAATCCCATTCTAGAAGTTTGGGGGAAGAAGGTTTGAGATGTTTTTTGCTATAGTTTTTGGAAGGGTGCTGAATCAGAATTTTTTTGGGGTCCACCTTTTAAATGTGGGGAACTTTGTAAAATACGGGGGTAACATTTGTACAGGGGAAATTTTGAAGTCAAAAGAGTCATAATTCGGTTAAATGTACATCATGATTGTCCTCATTAAGGATTAACCAGGTTAAGGTTCAAGGTCATCCTCCTGGGGTAAACGTTACCCCCCAGTGCTCCGAATTCCGTTTGAAACTGTGTCCTTGTTCGTCTTGCCTTATATTAACAATGTTTGGCATTTGGTTTTTGTAATTTCATAGATGGGCAAAATGTTAAATCAAGGGTCTATAGGGTTCACCAAAACTTGACCTCAAATTGTAACAGAGCTGTTCCACACGCCAAAAAAAATGAAATGAATTTTCTCTGCTTCAGTATGACCGGGCAATAATTTGACAACCAGTTTCAACAAAATCTGAGCCTGGATTGGTTTTTGCCCCAGAATGGACCTTGGACCTTATCAGGGCCTGTAGCCGACTAATACAAGATGCACTCGCCTGCATCTATTTTGGGAAGAAAAGAATGCGTGACAGGTGTATGCGTCACCAATTTAGCAAGCACCAGCAATCTTTCGAAACATCCAATGCACAGTTTCAAGCAATGTAATAGATGACTCTTTAAAATGACGACGTCTCTTCCCAACCAACTCGTCATCAGCAGGTCACGCTGGCATGCTTTATTTCTTTTTCACATAAAACAATGGTTCACTCTGAACCTCTCCATTGGGGTTAGAAAACGTTTGAAACAACTTCGTTTTGGAGGCTCGTAAATACGTTTGGTTTCTTTTTACAATATTTGCCGAAATGTTGCTAACATTCTACTTCATATCATACCTCATATGTATAATTATAATTATACCATTGCTATTGCCTGTTCCAAACAAACTTCTTTTGCAAACTTGTGTGGGTTCTGGAAGAAAGACCGCCTGGCTTTCTCTCTCTTCTTTCTCTTTAACCGTTGACTCCTCCGTCGGAGTACAGCAAAATTTTAGATCGGACCTTCACCCTCAGCTCTTCAAGCCCTTGTTTATCTTCTGGGCAAGCTCTATTCCACCTATGCTTCAAAGATCTTAACTCCTTTCTCAACCTAGCGCTCTCCTTCGTTCTGGCGCCTACTTGTGTAGTGCAGAACTTGCTTACGCTCTTCTTAACTCCAAACCTAACTCTGTTTCCGAAGTCGTAATAGATCACCAGTCACATCCAATTTTCTCTTTGATGTTCCTTTAAGAGTATTTTCCAGCATTCCGGTGATGTCCTCGTTCACTCGCACCATGCCTTTCCATCAGCCATTGGTGGCCACTTGATCTTCTTCCTATCAGTCACTTCTTCTTCATTCACTTGAGGGGGGTTTACCTGGGTACTGTGGTTAACCTGAACCTGGGTTGTCGCTCGTCTGACCTGGAGACTGATGACCTTCTCCAGAGCGATCCTCTTTAGTTAGCAAGTAGTGGTTGGACATAATAGGAAGATTCTCTTAGTCTTCTTGCCACGGGGACGCTGTACCATTTTAATTTCCTGGTGTGAATCCTTATACCTTTAATGCTGTTAAATGCTCTACCACACCAACAGATTGAACACTCAGAACTAGAAACGTTATTCCGTAATCGTGGTCGTAGACGATTCCTGTAGGTATCCGGGTCCGTCCGTTTGGGTCTATCATTCTCCCCCTCTTTCGATAAAAAAGACCCTTGGGGCATAGCCTCCATCTGACTACTAGAGCAATTAATTAGGGTGTCCTCGGTTTGAGCTGGTACCTGACCTTCCTATCCAGGAACCCCTCTGGTTTTTTCGGTCTTTCCCTGATGTCCGCTGTCCACCAGCTGTCACCCCGTCTATTCCTGAGTCCACTGGTGTCCAGGACAGATAGAAGGTTACCAATATAAAACACAGCCGAGACTATTGAAATTTGTCCTGTGCTATCAAAACCAGGAGATCATGATAGTTTTTGGGGTTGAAACAAGGATGAAAAGTGAAAAAAAAATCGTGTTTAATAATGCGTTGTCTGACAAATTCAGGATCCCCACATCATTTAAAGTTGGACCAAACATAAAACGGACATCTTATTTGAATAAAAGTTCTGTGCAACTTGAAGCTGTATCTTGTTTTGATGAAAGCGAAGACCACGGTTTAGTTCATAGATTGCCAGTTTGAAATGATTCCCTATACTTTAACAATGGCTAAAAAACATCACTGATTTGCACTACAGACCTGGGTGGGGAATCAAACAACGAGCAAGGACGCGTGTCTTTTGTGTTTGTGCAAGCCATGCTTCTGACCTCGTACACCACAATTTCTTCCGAGTCTACGTATCAATTGTGTTCACTTGACCTCAGACCTGCTGAACGGGTATATAGCGAGTCGGGTATCTTGCAAGCATCAGTTTAAGATTTACCAAGGGATGCAGAGGACGGTATAAGAAGATATAGTCTTGAAATGTACAACGCTGCAAGTGTGATGGATCTGATGAAACTTATTTGATCGATTTTAGATCCGTGTAGTAATACAAGAATCAAGTTTACGTCACCGTGGTTCACACTTTATTTGAAAATGGCGGCTTCCAGAAGTAGTCTATTTTCATTTAATTTACCAATTGCAAGGATCTTGTTAACCATATATAGTGCGATTATCTAACAAAATAGCATCTCAACAGTTAATAGACTATTTCCTTTAAGTAAGTGGTCTTGATTTTAAATCAAAATGGCTGCCATTTTGAAAAACACAAGGAGTAACACATGTATTTCAAAATATATGTCATATTTGGAATTTTTTGTCAATGTCATTTTGAGCTAGGTATACAGAAAAATGTCAATTTTAATGCAAATTGGCGGCCATATTGGAAAATAAAATACCTGACAGAATATATTTTAAAAACATGTAATATTTGAATACATTGGCATTAAAAACATGGGTATAGACACAAAAATAGTGTTATTAACCGAAATATGAGACATTGAAAATGTGCTTAGCAGCCATTTTGAACAAAATGGTCACCACGGCCGCCACAGGTCAAATCTAGCTGAAGCCCCGTTATGAAATAATTGGTTGTGGTCCATATTAAGCGTGTACCAAATGCTATACTTCTATCACAAAGTGCACGATTTTGCTCCAAACGGGACTTAACCCTCTGGACTAAATGAGCTCACTGAATTGGCTTGATTCTGTAGTCTGTAATGTCGCTTATCCACATTTCAATGGGAATTCACTGTAAAACAGTGTTTAGAAAGTGAAGGCAAGGTGGTGTTTAGGTGTTTAATGTTTAACAATTAAACACTTTGGCCCGTATTCTCAAACGATGTTTAACGCTAATCACTGGCGTAATTTAAACGCCCGCTAAAATAAACGCAATTCTCAAAGCATGGTTAACTTTAAACGCTGTTTAAATTTTAGCCGAACATCGTTAAACATCTCTAAAACGTTAAACTTAGACTTGATCCTGGGTTAGTTTATTAGGCCTGTTTAACTTTACGCTTTCATCAAATGCCAGCTATTTTTCTATTATGTGATACTCGTGGTTAGCCCAGTTGTCTCCTTTATTTCTCGAGTCTTTCCGAGCTCAGTTGATTTCTTCTCGTACCGTTTTTTCCTGTTTCTTCTACTTTTATGTCGTGGATCTGGTTATAAAATTGAATGATAGCCAGTGCAGCACAGCGACATTCAAAAAAAGTTTTAAATAGGACCGGTGGGTGTGTAAAAGCAGATATGGTCCGGTGGGAGCATAGTCCGGGGCTCCGTAGACGATAACGAATAAAGCGTGAAAACTAATGTTGCGTTAGTCCCGTAAGAGGTCAAATCTGAATCGATTGCCCTATTGTCACCATTGTTCAGGATCTATGAGTACGCCGGACATGGTACTTCTACACCGGGTTTTTTCTACATCGCTAAACAAATTCCTAAAGCTCCTTGCATAACGCGGCATTCTTTAAATTTACACGTGGACTTCCTGTGTTGCATCAACAAGTACGGAAGGCATTGTCTGACATAAATATTAGCTAATATTGTTCACGCACACGTAATATTATAGGCGAAGATAAGTCACAGTTTAGTGGATGATATTTACGGCGATTAGATATCGTGGTTAGCTAAACGACTTGTTAAAATATTTAACCCGCGGTTTTTTTAACTGCGTTAACAGTTTAGGCCTAACCATCGTTTATTTTAAACATCGTTTGAGAATACGGCCCTTTGTGTTTAGAAATTAAACACATGGGCCCGTATTCTCAAACGATGTTTAACGCTAATCACCGGTTAAATCGCAATTAACGCCCCCTAAAATAAACGCAATTCTCAAAACATGGTTAACTTTAAACGCTGTTTAAATTTTAGCTGAACATCGTTAAACATAGGCTAAAACGTTGTTAAACTTAGACTTGGTCCGGGGGTAGTTTAAGGAGTGTTTAACTTCACGCTTTCATCAAATGCCTGATATTTTCAGCTATAGGCCCTATGTGATACTCATAGTTATACCAGTTGCCGGACCAGTTGTCTCCTTTATTTCTCATCTTTCTTTTCCGAGTCCTCAGTTAATTTCTTCTCGAACATTTTTCCTTTCCATCTATGTTTATGCTTGTGTGTGTCTGTTATAGTGTTGAATGATAGCAAGTGCAGCACAGCGACATACAAAAGTTTTGAATAGGCCCGGTGTTTTTTCTCCATCGCTGAACAAATTCTAAAGTTGCTTGCATAACGCGACATTCTTGAAATTTACCCGCAGATTCCTGCGTAGCATCAACAAGTAAGGAAGGCTTGCCTTGGACATAAGTAGTGTTCAAGAGACGTAGTATATAGGTGAAGATAAGTTACAGTTCAGTGGATGATATATACGGCGTTAAATATCGTGGTTAGCTAAACGACTTGCTAAAATATTTACCTGTGGTTTTTTAAACTGTGCGTTCAGCTAACAATACAGTTTAGGTCTAAGCACCGTTTATTTTAAACAACGTTTGAGAAACGGGCCCATGGTGTTTAGAAATTAAAGGGTAAAAACGTTATCTATAAACGTCAATATAAAACACATGGGGACCGTATTCCAAAAAGGGGTTAGAGGCGATTTTAAGCTAACCGAACGTTTATATGTGAGTAAACGTATCGCTTAAGTAAACGCAATCCAGAAAGGAGTTTAAGGTTAAACGTAATTTTAACTATGTCCAAATGCGTCGAAATTTAAACTAGGTATGGGCTAGTTTAAGAAGTGTTGTAGTATGTATTTTCGTAAAGTGCAAGGGAGCATTGCACGGTCCAGTTGACAACAGCAATGGTGGATATCATTATCGCCCACTTCGTGTAGCACCTAAAACGCTACGGAAAGCCATGAACACTGATGTGCGCTTCCCATTAGGGCCTTTTATACCATCAAGTTAGCGTCTTTAAATAACACAATGTTAATTGGTTTAAGGTTATGTTTAAGAAAGCAAATGATAATAATTTAACAACGCATTTGGCTAAACGAATTTTAAATTAGGCGATTTTTAAGCTAAAAATTGAGTTTAGCCTACACAAGTTCTGGAAATACGGGCCCAACTTTTAATTTCTAAACACCATGGGCCGTATTCTCAAACGTGTTTAAAATAAAAACGGTGGTAGGCCTAAACTGTTGTTAGCTAAACGCACTTTTTAAAAACCGCAGGTTAAAGATTTTAACAAGTCGTTTACCAAACAACACACGGTACAATGTTTAAATTTGGGGAGTAAAAAAAGGAGGGTTAAAAAGTTGATTAAAAGTGAGCATTTATTTACTCAACTTTTTAATCTTTGACCTGATCCGAGTAAATTTTAGTCCCCGTCACGCGTCATCGAGGTATTCTCGTACATTTGAAAACTGTGGCATTACAGTGGTCCGGTCGAACGATCTGTCACCACTGGGGTTAGAAAAATAGAACGGTTTTTCAAGGTAAGAATGAATTCTTTTTATTTATTGACAAACCCTACTGAAGTTGAAGAACTGTCAGGCCTGTCAAATTTCAAGCTGAACATTCACAGCCTGAGGGATAGTCCCAACAAGGCATCAACAACTGGTCATTGCCATTGCAATTGATGTTACACGAAATTTTAATTTTTCTGAAGATTTTTTTTTTTTTTTAATATTTTTAATTTTCATGTTTTCTCCTTACATTATAGAACATGGATTTTGCGGGAATGTGAGTAATTATTGCAGCTAGGCTTTTCATCATTTTAAGAGAAACATTAGGTGACAAATGTTGTTCCATCCACAACGCTCAATGCCATGGGAATTTCATTGTTGACATCGACTTCTAAGTCAGTTGTGTGGTACATGAAGTATAGATGATGTGACATTCGGTTATGTTGTGGCGCCCCCCTTTTGGTGTAGAGAGAAAACTGGCAGGCAGAAGCCCCAGGGCCTATACTTTGCACAGGGAATTTCGTTTTTCGCTCTAACTGTGGTTCAAATAAATAATAACCAACATTCATATTAAGCATGCTTGCTAATGCTACCAGTTGCATATTGTAAACGATTTAGATCAAGAAAGGTTCTGCAAGTGATTTATGACCGATTTATGTGGTCTGTCATTGAACGACTGTACTTATTTTCTTCCAGAAAACACAGAGGGGTCTGAATGTCAATATGTGACATCATAGTTCACATCATCTAAACTAGTGGGATAGACTTGAGCCTTGAGGCCTGGCCGTGGCAGGTAGGGACGTTCATAAAATTGGCATGCATTGTGCTGTCTCTGTTCTGCATGCTAGGCATGCTGGAGTGGGAAACATAAAACATATGGCCCTCTCCACGTATCAATCATGGCGAGTTTCATGCGCTGTATATCGAGTTTACCCCGCTATAATTATGTCGAGTTTACAGCGCTGCCTATCCAGTTGAACTCTATGTGCCGTCGGAGTTTCATAAATCATGTCCGGAAGAAATCCATGTCCATGAAATTAAATCATGCCTGCGTTTTAAAAAACTGGACCTGATTTTTAACATGTGCAAACTGGACATGATTTTTTTATCAACATGAGCAAACTCGACATGATTTTTTTCTAAACATGAGCAACTCGACATGATTTTTTTTTATCAACATGAGCAAACTCGACATGGATTGTTTCTTAACATGAGAAAACTCGACATGATTTTTTTTTACACCTTACACCTATAAAAAATCAGTCGAGTTTTCATCATGTGAGAAAAAATCTCGACATGATTTTGAAACTGGACATGATTTATGTCAAAAATCACCATTATAGAGAGCAAAAACTCTAGGTATAGAGGGCAACTGGACATTAGCGCTGTAAACTCGAATATAAACGCTGCACCAATCGACATTTATGGCGAGGAAAAGGAAAACTCGATACACAGCGCCGCGAAACTCGACATGAGCGGGAAAACTCGCCATGATGATACGTGAGGTTAAAACTGGACATGATTTTATTCAAATACCATATAGAGAAGAACAACTCGTTGTATAGAGGGCATAATGACAGATAGCGCTGTAAACTCGACATATAACGGTGCGCACTCGACATATGGCGAGGAAAACTCGATACACAGCGCGCGAAACTCGACATGCGCGGGAAAACTTGCCATGATTGATACGTGGAGCGTAAAACTGGACATGATTTATGTCAAACTCACCATATAGAGAGCACAACTCGATGTATAGAGGGCATACTGGACAGATAGCGCTGTAAACTCGACATATACGCTACACACTCGACATATGGCGAGGAAAACTCGATACACAGCGCGTGAAACTCGACATGCGCGGGAAAACTCGCCATGATTTGATACGTGGAGCGTGCCATAAAAAACATCAAGTTTGACAAACCGCGTCGAGTGTGCAACGCGAAGACGGCGACGGTTGTGATGAAAAGTTTTTGTAAACGGCAATGACGGTTGAGTTTGCAGGTTTTGGAACGCGATGGACGGCGTCCCTCCCCCCGTAAGATGCACCGAGAGATTGCAAGTTCGTAAAAAACGCGAGGTGACGGTGAGAGTTTGGCAAGTTTTGTAAACGTGATGAACCGACGAGTTTGCAAGTTTTGCAACATTTGCAAAGACGCGAGAGGTTGCAGTTGTAATGCGATGAAGGCGAGAGTTTGCAAGTTTGTAACGTGATGACGGCGAGAGTTGCAAGTTTAGTAAAACGTGAGACGGCGAGTTTTTGAAGTTTGTAAACGCAAGACGGCGGGAGAGTTTGCCAAGTTCATAACGCGATGACGGCGAGAGTTTGCATGTTCGTAACGAGATGACGGAAAGTTTGCAACGGTTAAGATGGGGAGAGTTCGCAAGTTCGTAACGCGATGACGTAAAGTTTGCAACGCGATGACACCAAGAGTTTGCATGTTCGTTAAATTTTGACGGGGAAAGTTTGAAACTTTGCTAACGCGATGACTGCGAGTTTGCAAGTTTTGCAAACGAAATTTATGCCGGCGAGACGAGAATTTTTGCATGTTCGTAAGTGATGACGGGAGTTAAACTCGCCGTCGTCGCGTTACACAACTTGTAAACTCAATGTCATCGCGTTACAAACTTGCAAACTCGCCGTCACCTCGTTACAAACTTGCAAACTCGCCATCTTCGCATTACAAACTGGGCGTTTTATGTCCGCTCTAGCGTGCTATACATACATGTCACGTGCACACAGGACCATTGGGGAAAGAATTATTGTGCCACCACCCTATGAATTCGGCAGCCTTAAATGAATAAACTGCGTGTTGAAAGATGCGGTGGCGGAATACTGAATTTATCCCGGACCGTTGTGTGTGAACATAAATGCTCGTCAGGGATGTAAATTCGTCTGAGGTTAGTCATGTTAGTAAAAGGAACTTCTACTCGTAACGAAAGCGTCAACGAGAGCGGTCCATAACAAAAACGTCATTCCGATTTGCTCGTATATTTAGGGTTGCAATGCAAACTATCTTCAGGTTGCGAAAATCAAATTTACATAATGTGACAATTGGGAGACTTAATTTCCATGTCATTCCCTGCGAGAATCCCGGTGCGAGAATCGGGATGCTGTTGATTATCAATCGTCGAAATGTGCACCTGTGAGTCGGCCCCAGCCATATAATTCTACAGCACCATCCCCGGGGTGGGGGGGGGTTGTGCCTGATGATCATGGGACTATATAGTCGTACGGCTTTTTTATGGCGGCTGTTCTATAGAACTATCTAGAGGTCTGAAAGAGTTGTGTGTAGTGAAGTGCCCTTTAAGCGAGATCACTAGGACAGCTTCGGGATGCTCTACTTCAAGCAGCTCCTCAAAATGCCTTAACGATATGATTATTTGCAATAAACATTATATGTGTCACAGGGGCATTCGGTGTGAGAGTCTTCTACATCATTATAACCATTTTCGCAATTTAAAATTGCACATTATGTACATTTTCAGGTGAAAGCAGGTAACCTTGTTGTGTCTACGTTGGGCTGCCAAATTTGGCCAGGCCTGTGTACATGTGACATGAACTTTTTTGGGAAGCAAATTGGTAGCATCGGTTCAAATTGGTAAGACAATTATTCTACAGACTCTGAGATGGCTATTGGATGTTCAAAAGAAAATGATTTTTTTCTTTTTATTAGGGAAATATAACATCTCAAAAAATCTCAAAAACCTTAAATGGCATTGGAAAACTCACAGAACAGTGGTAACTTATGGCACCAAAGGTATTTTATGTTCCAAATTTAAAGATGATGCATAAGTTACAATTATTGGAAATAGCAGGGGATGGGAAAGCAATCATTACTGGAGGCGGGGGGAAGTTAGTGTTCTGCCATTAACCAGGGTGCCAGCACCTAAAGGCCTAGGCATAGGTGGAAAAAAGTCAAAAATTTCATAATAGGATGAATTTCGAGATACACTGTAAATGTTTCAGAACACGCAAAAGCCTACTTGAATTTACTAGGCAGTTGTTTTACAAAAACACCGCCAGAAGTATACAAAAAATGGCACAGAAACTCTACCATTCAAACGGTTTTTAAATAAAACAATCCAAACATTATGATTAATTTTTATTCAACATTTAAAGTCTGACTCAGAGATTTTTTGGAAATATAATTTTTTGTACTATTTTTAAGAAAAAGTTCAACTAGAAAAACTAAAAGATAGTCACCTAACATGCCAAATTCCAAAAATTTAAGACGAATCGGATTTGTCGTTTCTCATGGCAGTAAACATTGATGTGTAGTATAACCAGTGCCATAGGTTTACGGTGGGTACCATCGGACGCCAACAAAAAAAAAAAAATAAATAAAAATGAAAAAAAAAAAAAAAGAAAAATTTAATTTTATAAATAGTAAATAAAAGTTTTCGATGTTTTAAAAAAAAAAAATGCAGAGGATGGGGTGACTGGGGGGGGAGAATG
This sequence comes from Ophioderma brevispina, assembly GCA_023653785.1. Taxonomy (NCBI): domain Eukaryota; kingdom Metazoa; phylum Echinodermata; class Ophiuroidea; order Amphilepidida; family Ophiodermatidae; genus Ophioderma; species Ophioderma brevispina. The sequence continues at coordinate 40,963 of JAMKCH010084758.1, forward strand.
TGGTTGGAGTGTGTGGTAGAATTTGTTTTGAGATTTTTTTAAAATTTTTAGAATTTTTAAATTTTTTTTAGAATTTTTATTTTTTTTTTAGAATTTTTTTTAAAAGATTTTTTTTGAATTTTTTTTTAGGAATTTTTTTTAGTTTTTTTTTTCACTATGGATTTTTGGCGCATCGGTACGTGCGTGGTGAAAAAAAAATTGGATGCGAGGGAAAATAAAATGTTCGCTATATAAATGGTTTGGGATTACAAATCCGGAAAAAAGCCACGGAGGGGAGGGGACGAGCGTTCGCTGTTTTGTTCTGCCTTCTGTAGCCATGGCCCTGGCCCATGCTTGGCCGTGCAGGGGCATGGCTATAACTGTAGATATGGGCCGTATTGCATGTATTACTGCAGGTCGCATAAAAAAAATTCGCGCAAATAGTTCGTTCTAGATCTTAGACTGTTCACACAAAAAAATGTTGATCATTTTGCTGTTTTGTGTGATTGGGCGAGGAAATGGAAGCGGCAGTATTCCTTATTTGAGCCTCTTTGACGTCACCAATTTGACCCCCTAGCTTCTGAAAAAGCTCAACTTTTCATTCTCAATTTAGTCTGGCGTCCGGCCCGGTCTGCGTGAAACGGTGGTTACTAGTCCACCCGCTCACTCCTTTACCTTCTTTCCCCCCACCCAAACTACGAAACCTATTTTTATTTTCCCAAAAAAGAAAAATTCCTTTTCGTAGACGGGTTATTAAAACTTGTTATTGTTGATCCTACGCCTGTTAACCCCGTTGGCAGTTAGTACAGTTGATGGTCAGGTGAACAGGGTGTATCATTGGTTTAACAGAGCAGTGGAGGAGGGGGCGAGTGTTCCCCCCAGCTCAGAAACCCTTGCCCAATTTGCCACCTCCCCGTCAGCCCCCAATAAAAACTGACCGTTTAGTACAGTGTCTATGGAAAAGGTCCCAAATTTCCCCCGTCAGAAAAAAATGCCTCGTCCTTTTTTCGCGCCCCTTTCTGACAACCCCCCCCCAATTTGAAAATGTCTGAACAGGGACTATATTAAATATTTCTATGGCTGTGATTTTAATTTAAGTTCATCCTTTGCGGTCAATAGCGGAATTTTGTAAAAATTGGAGTTACCACTAGGGGGTTCCGTCAAAGGCGGAAAGGGTGTGTGTGTGGGGAAATTTTTGGGGTGGGGGTTGCCACCTGCTTAGACCTTATGTTGTAAAATGGGCCAAAATGGTACTTATGTAATATATGCTACTATAAGCCAAATACTGACAATATGGTATATCATTCGTTATTTTTTAGATTATTGTGTATTACTTCTATTATATTAATACTCACAGTTAGGACGTCACTAGACGTCATATTAAAAAACATTATTGTTTGTAACTTATTTGAAGAGAAGGACATGTGATATACCAACAAAGATGATGTTTGTCCCTTATTTACGAAAAAAAATCGGGGGGTGGGTTGGTAACACACCCCCCCCCCCACGGACGGGTCGGAATTTAGTAGGGAAAAACCGGTTGGGTGGACGAAGTCGTAACTACACAAGAAAGGTTCTTTAAAAGTTATTTCCCAGTAGAGGGGCCTATGAAAATTAATATTACTCTCTATCAATATCGCCGGGATTTTTTGTGAAAACCTCTATTGCTGCATGATGCAGCCATCCTCCCTAGATCTGGGTTTTAATTAACAACCTCTGCATATAACCCCCCTATACATACCTATTAGACATCAATGTTACTAGAAATGCTTGTCTATATATTGTCAGCTATTATCTGGGGGCTCAAATTATTTAAAGTGCTTTGAAGTTACTTTTGACAAAATAGATGTTGTACATATTATTAGCTTCAAATCTGATTCCCATTTTTTAATGTGTCCCGTTGGTGAATTTTTGAAATAAATTCCGATATTGATTTTGTTTTTGGGGAAAATAAAGGAAATGGCAGCCTTGAATTCGGCTTTTCTAAATTAAAAAAAGAAAAGAAAGTGGGACGTATGGTATAACAATTTTAGGAAAAGGCATGGGCATGGTCCCGAAAAATTGGCTGCCTTGCCACGCACCTGGTTTTATTGATCCATTGTTTAATGATACTTGGTGCAGTGCGCCATCAGAGCACGAACCGCCCCTGACCGAACACACAGGGCCCACATTCATACTCAGTTTCCTTTTTCTTTTTTCAGGAGTTAGGGGACAATGACGTCACGGTGGCCAAACAAGACATTCACGAAAAGATTTTACTTTTGCTGTATGAACATTGGCGAGCTACGTGAGAAGTGGAAATCAAAGGGACGCCACGCGACACGATAAGGCGCATGCCCCTTTCAGGATATTCTGTAACTGCGCAGCGCACTTGGGGTAATCCAAAAAAGTGCGAATGCACCATTCATAGGATTTCCTAAGAGTGCAGCCGCGAACTTGGATAAGCCGTAAAAGGCGCAGGCACAATATTATCAGTTAGTCTTAGGAACCGATGTGCGATCACTATGTACTGAGCCAAGCCTCTGCATCTATTGTTAATTGATAAAATACAATGCCCAATGGAGTGTTAATAAATTAACGGTATGTTCATTGGTTACCCCCCGAAACATGTCAATGTTGTACGTATTTGTATATACGGAGTGGCCTCCAACTAAACTGCCGAATGGGGAAAATAATAAATGGGTGATATTTCTTAAAGTTATATAAAAACAGTAGCCCGTAATAAACATGTAAACTGGCTGTTAGCTCATTTCGGAAACTCTACTCTAGCAGTGTAATCCTGAAGTTTTTTTATATGTAATTTCAAATACAGCTCCCTGGAATTTTGTCGCGTAAACTTCGAACACATGTAGGGATTTGAACCCAATATATATGCCCGGATGTTATAAAATGATATAACATTTACTGACGAAAAAAAGTTATCAGCAGCTGCAAAAAATAGTTTTGTAGACAGAATATACAAATATATCATGTTAAACTTAATAAAATAATAATGTACATGTTTTAAAATGATGAAAAATAACTCTTACATATACGAACTATAAATACGAACTTAAAAAAATCGTAACCAACCAAAACGTCATGTTATTATCAAGCGCTTTATGGCTCTTAATGGTTTTTAAAGGGAATTGGAGAAATCGGTTGTCAAATAGATAACCAAAAGTTCCAACTTTTTCTCCAAGAACGTTATGTAAGAGCATATAGGCAGCTTCGATTCACTCATATTTATAAATTAATTATAAAAAAAGAAAAATTAAAAACAAAACACCCTTTACCACATTTTATTCAGTTATTAGTTCCAAAAGAAAAGATTTTTTTTTTTCTTTTGAGTTTTCTTTATCTATGTTTTTGTAAAAAAATAGGACAAAAATACCAAACATCGTAAGTTTTAACGCCCCCCCCCCTGCACGATGTTTCCTAATCGTCATAAAGAAGTATACTTCATTACAGTGCACAACAGAAAATTACTAAAGTCTCTTAAAAGGACAATTTCGGTTTAGTCACTTCAGGCTTCAGGTATTTAATTTACACTCTTAGAAAAAATGTACAATTTCAACTCAATTATTTACAACACGCCCAGAAACACACTTACCTAATAAAGAATGCCAACAATAATCGATTATCATGTCAATAAAAACTAAGAGACATTTTCTAATTGTGCTATAAGAAATTTGGACCTACATTTGGAATTCACCTGACAAAAACCATAAAACGGAAAAATACGGAACATTTAAGAAACAATTGAAATTCAAATTTAGGAGGATAGTGCCTATAAATGTTCCTTATTGGGGCATGTCTTGTGTTGTGTTGTCTTGGCGGTCTGTTTAGTGTTATGTTGTTATATATTGTCATGGAACTTCATCAGGGCCACGATCGCCTCAGGTTCAATTTGGCCTTTTGCTCATGTGGTTGTTTGCATTGTATTTTGTATGTATGTATTGAAATAAAGTTGAAATTGGAAATTGAGCCGTTTGGTCATGTATGTAGGAGGTTATATTACACTCTTAAATAATACCACGCTGTTGGGTTTCATCGAATAAAGAATACCAAATATTTATGACTTTTGACCCAAATAATTGGTAAAATTTTACCAATTTTGTCATTGTTCCCCCTTACTGCATTCAACGTCGCGGTAATATTTAAATATTTATCTTAGCCTATGAATTTTATTTAGCGCATGATCATAATATTATATTAAAAGCAAGTTTTAAAATCTTTTGGTTCCAAAACAACATCTTATCATAGGGTACTCAGCTTAGGATGTTGTTCCCGGGGTGTCATGATTTGGTGACACCCACATGTGGTCCATAAGGTCGCTGCGTGTGCCTACGGTGGAATTTACAAAAACAATTTAGATTTAAAATAGTTTACAATGCATCTATATGCTAAATGGTAAGGTAAAATCTTAATTGATGTGTAACATTTGTTCTGAATAAATCATGAAAGAATAAATAATGGAAGTGTTCGCAGAGAGTGTGGTAAAAGCGTTCTCCAAATGCTCTCTTTAAAAACTCATTTGATGAAGGAAATACGATATTATCAGTTTGTAAATGTTATGGATGCCTCCTCCTGCGCGAGGCGCAGAACCCTACCACTATTGGTTCTCCACTTGAATTGGATACAAAATAGAGGTATAAAAGCCACGTTAATAAGTCAAATCTTAATCCATATCAGACATTTTTTCAGGATGTAATAAACAACGTGACGGTCTTAAATTTCGGGAAGTCGGGATCCGTTCGGGCCGGGAATTTTCGGTTTCAAAGACGCCAATAGGTTTATCCTGCATGGTATTGAAACGATGGACTGAGGACCAAATCGGGTTGCCAATCAGAAGGACGTAACTCAGCATGAAGAAATATTCAAGCTTCTTAATTCTGCTGTCATAATTAAAAAGTGTCTTGTTTACTAAGTTTATAATGTTGCTTACAGTACATATATGAGCTTATGAGATGTTTACATTTTGAGTAATGAAAGATTTGCCCTTAGTAGAAATATTAAAATGATTTAAACGCAGGTAGTTACATCAGAATAAAGAAATTCTTAATATTTTTTTTCAGTGCTGAGTTACGTCCTTCTGTTTGCAAAACCTCGAAATGTATTTGCCTTTGGTGCCGTAATATTAATATCCGAGTGTAACGTTTCCACTTGTGCCCAATTTTTAAAATACCAAGATTTAACACCACAGTTAGGACTAGAAAATGAACTCCATTATAATACTTCCGCCTGCAAATCCCACGTTCAACGTGAATAATTATGGGGTATTTATACTCTTGAGTTTAAAACAGTTTGATTTCATACTCTAAATGTAAAAAGAGTGGAACGGTCACTCTGAAAGAGCGGCTGAGTAACCCATCCCTAATTTTGAGTGAAAATGAAAAAAATTCACTCAAAACTCACTCTAACCGAGTGAATTGTTCACCTAAATATTAGATGGGTCGCGGTGACCTTCCACTCTTTTACATTTAGAGTAGGCCTACTTTCCCGTTTATTTGCTATTGTTCGATATCAAGTAACGTTCCATTTGCTTTAAATTTCAACGGAAGTAGAATTGACATTAATTTTAAACTATTTTTAAATTACAAAATGACACCAAATGTGCGTCAAAAATTTGGAGGTAATAATTTCCACAATCTCCAAATTATTCATAAAGCATTGATATGATTCAAGCTCATGGAATTTTACAGTAAACATGGAAAACTTAACATTAAAGAATGGAAAATGTGGCGGAAAGTCAAAATGGCTCTAATTTGCACGTATATAAATTTAATGTGGACGCCAAAGTTTACACATGAAACCCTGTTTGCGGAAATTAGTGATATTGCGACACATGTCCTTACGAAGGTAAAAATGCCGTAAATTATGAGTTTATGCACCTTTAGTTAATAAAGCGAAAGCTTAACCCACAAACCACAAGAAATACAAAATTATAAAGGCGATGTTGAGTGTCACAAAATTTTGGCCCAACGTGCAATTTTCCTCTAAGATTTATAGGCACATACTTTCGCCAAAGGTTCAGGATGATATAACTGAAAAAAAATCTCGATTTGCTACAGTATTGGTGACGAGGCTGTGAAACACAAAATGCGGGTGGGGTCCCCTTTAATAAAAACATTAAAAATTTATTATATTTTTATACTGAGAACTTTGGGTCTAACCATATGACAATACGATCCTTTTGATCAAACATATGGTATCGTCTTCGGGTAACGTCGGAGATTTCATCTAATAAACGACTGGTAGGAGAGACTATTTGGGGGGGGAAAAAAAGGGCCGCAGTTGCGAGAATTTCCGTATAGCCCGTCCTAAGGCACATTATGTGACAACTTTTTCCTAAAAGGGCGTGAAACTGGCATGGCTATACATATTGAGCCCCGAACAATTTTGATCGAGTGCAAAAATGAGCGATTCCCCTTGGCCTACAGCGCCCTCAATAGTTTTCCCACTTATTTAAATATTCCTTTCAAAGTTATATGCCATAACTCCCAAATTGTCGACAATTCAGTCAATAAGGTTTAAAATGATGCCCCCCCCCCCATATAATAAACTATTCATTTCCGCCATATCAAATGGCTGCCATCCCTTAGATTCAAAATGGACGCCAATGAAAGCCACATTAAAGCTTAACTTGAGTTTAAGGCATGATACAAATTGCTAATTTTTGAGGACACCCCCACATTAGTAATGCTGAGGACTTCAGAAAGCACAATGATGATATTGCAGCAGCAGTATAAACAGATAGCAGTAATCATGAATTCCAAGATGGCGGTGTGATTTCAAAATGGCCGCCAATGAACTCTATTTGGAATTAGCCAAATGAAAGGCATACCTTTGAAGGGTAAATGATCATTTGTATCTATTGTTTGACTGAATAAGGTCCAGTAGGCTGCAATATATCTGGCCATTGATTTAGGTCAATTTGATATCAATATACCTACCACCCTAGATTTCAAAATGGCTGACACTAAATATCCACTTAATTATCACATAAGCATTACTCCGATTATGAATGATTGAAAAAACACTAAAGGGACGGTCTCAACATTGGACAATGCTAAAGGTTGTTAGAAAGAACACTGTGACAGTAGTTACATTTAGCAGCAATCTTGAATATCAAGATGGCGACCAAAAGCCTGCCATTGAACATTTTGCACATATATCTCTTCTGACACATTGATCTGGTTCTATGACGAAACCTATTTATAAATTGTATGAATTCAAAATGACCCACTTTGTATAGAAGCTTAGTAAGTATGCTATATCAAAGAGTACTAAGTTCTTTGTATCCTGAGTCAGTTATTTTGGCACTGTTGGTGATGTGCATAAAGTAGAAGTGCTTTTAAAGTCCAGCTAGCGTATTCTGATTTGCATCCATGGCTCTTGAGCAACTAAATTCGAACCAGCTCAATAGACTTCAAGCTTTTGCCACCTTAGATTAGGATGTGTCCATTATGTTAGTTGGTTCACCTAGCCTTCAGTCCCATAATAGGACCAGTAGGACTGATGTATAAAAAATGACAGCACAAGTACCCCAAAAGAGATATCCATGGACTTCAATAAGGCTCCACTGGAAAGCCTGCTGTACTGAAGCGGCTTAGTTAGTAAGATTGACTCATGAGTATTCCACAACATTGCCCTCATTTAGACCATTTGGTACAGTGTATCCATGGCAACCTTTTCTTGGTTGATTGTGGGGTATATAAATGGGTATTTTGGCAAAGTTTACCAAAACCTTCTCAAATAGCATAATTTAATCAGGTGGAAACAACATTTTTTTAATTTACAACTTTTGAAATAAATTGGCCTAACGATTGAGACTCGTTGCATAAGGTAGAAAATGGTATATAGCATTGATTCTGCCTTTGATTCTAAGAGGACATTTCTACCAAAAACCAAACTTGGGGCCCAATACCATACAACAACCCAATCGGACTGCATTGACCTATCTGGCCTAAAACAAATGTAGGTAGGAAGCCTTGTACAAAAGACCCAAGCCTAGGTCAACAAGTCTATTGTCAAACTTTGGTGAAACTTAAGCGATTGTTTTTTAAAAACAAAGCTCATTTTCTGGCATTTCTAAAAAGACATGCATTGCTATTCCGATATGTGCACAAAATTTGAACAAATTGTTGGAACACTTTTCTTACGTACGAAACAAAGTTGAAACTGAAAATGTGTTACAGTGCGCCTCCTAACAATACTCAACATTGGATGTAGGAGGGAGAGGTTTTAGGGATTATTGGCAAAAAGCTTCAAGCTTGACACAAAACCATCTACCAGTACTCTTTTTTTCAATTATAGGTGCAAAATTAAAGGGGGGTGATCCAATGGACAACCCCCGTCCCCCACTTACTACATCAAAATTGAGAATTGGATATCAGAAGAAGATCCTATTTTCTATTATACCCCAGTGAATTTAAAGCCAGTAAAAATGTTTCATCTGATATATGAACAAAAAACCTCCCAAAAACAAAATGTTTGTCGACCACTTAATATACACAGTCTCCTATGTCCAGTTTAGTACATTATCAAGTCTGAGGAGTCCAGTGTGTGAAAATATCGCATTCAAAACCATGTAATGATAATAATTCGGACGATTTACGCCCAGTATAAATTGGTCTCGCTATGAGTTAAAATATGGTAGCTCGACTGCATCTCACCAATATTCGTGACAAACTCATAGCTCGATCACTAATTTGGGCTTAATCGAATCCAATCTATATCAAATTTATGCTTTGTGCTATCAAATGGCTTGACCGTTTGACCCAAAATTGAAATATGTTTTTAATGAAAATCTGAACCATAATCGTTTCACCGCTGATTTATTTAATTCTCTTACTTCCAAACTTTAGCCAAGAATGTTACTTAATGAATTAAAAAGTGCTATGCATTGGAAGAATCCATACTATTCAGAAATGTTTGTCAGGATTATTGCACAAATCTAAATTAAACACTTTGTGTATACCACAAATTACTACTAGCAAAAACAAAGCAGTTGATGTAAGGCCATGCCCAACCTGTGTTGCAATTGTTCTCGTTCCCCATTCTGGTTGCACTTTGCACTAAATACTCAAACCTAGAAGAAGTTCTCATCAGACCAAAGTTTAACAATCATTCTAACATACGGTAATCTTCGTCCTGGTAGTCCAAATAAAGAATGTACCTTGCATATCAATACACATGGGCTCATATGCTTATTAATTGAGGATTTGAGCTTCTCAATGAAAATAATAATAAGATGGAAACATCACATAATATTCAGTGCTGAATTTCTCCAAAACAACGATAGTTTAACAAGTTACCAAGTATGTTGTGCTTCTTTATACTTCCATTCGAAACAGGCTCGTTAGCATTTCAATTGAAAATTCATAAAGTGAAGTAAGGTAACATGGCTAAATCAGTGGTTGCCTTTTAGAAATCTAAGATGGCAGCAATATTGACTTGATCTAAAAAATTTACTGATAAATAGAGTGGTTAAAATCTAGTACAGGACTTTTTTTGACCAAAGCGGTGAAATTCGATCACCAACCCTTCAAGATCGTACATGCATAATTGGTAAAATTCGAAAAATAGTTCTTGCGCCATTTTGGAATCAGATGCCATCTTGAGATTCGAGTTTCTTGCTATCTGTTTCAACTGCAATGGATCAATGAGTTTTCTGAACTCCTCAGCATTACCAATGTTGGATTGCCTAAAATTAGTGTTTTATCATTCTTAACTCAAATTCGGCTTAAGTATAGATTTCGGTGGTGGCCCCATTTTGAAATCTAAGGTGGCAGCCATGTTGATTTAACCTAAATCACTAGCTCTATACATATGCATCATTTTAAATTACCGATACCTTATTTGGTCAAAAAATAGTGGAATAATGGATTAAGATATTGAAAGTTAATATTTCATAATTGGGTAAAAAACTTATGAGGCGCTGTAGGCCAATAGGGGCGCTACATTTTTGGCACTCGATCAGAAATGGTTCGGGGCCTCAAATATGTATAAGCAACCAAGTTTTCCTGCTTTTAGAAAAAAAGTGCAACATACTGCCTATTGTTGTGCTAGGGCTCGGCTAGTAAGTGCGCTGCGCACTTGGGATTTTCGAACAAAAAAAGGTTGCGCATAAAGAAAAGAAGCAAGTGGCAGAAACACACACACCCTTGTCACACGACAATCACAAAATTCAGAAAAAAATAGATATGTTTGGATATGATAACCCACACTTACTTAATAAAGAAAATGAGTCAAAATGGTGTAATTCAACACTAACAGCTTACTAAAGGGGTTTCTCAAAACCCTAAATAAACAAAAGGGGATTGGTTTATTTATATTAGTTCTGGGTGGCTATGACGACTGCATACTCAACCAATCAAAAGAAATTTCGTTTATCAAACCAAACCGTCAAATACATTGTTGCAGATTATAGTACAAGCTTTTTTTAGAACTTTACAAAAGAAAGCAAGATCACATAAAATTGCGACAAGCGCACAAACGGAAAAATAAACAGAGCAAATTCTATGCAGTGTGTTATTAACAGGCATGTCTGAAATTATAAAAAAGCATACACATGCATAATACATTCCATAATTAAATTACGTAAATATAGGCCTAACATACATGCATACATACATGTATGTACGTACATACATACATACATACCTACATTACATACACACATTTACACACAACCCACACACACACACACATACATTACATACATACATAAGACAACATACATACTACATACATCACATATTAAATACATACATACATACATACTTTAACATACATTACATCCATACAATTGTTCGCAATTGATCACTTTTCATATATCATACGACCGCAATGCATGTAGGTCATCTTCATTAATTGGTATTTGAAAATTTGTATGAATTACAAGTCCGTGTTGAACGGAGTGCAGAAGTTTAATGCTTAGTAAAGGCGCAGTTGGCCGTTTTATAAAAACCTTTATTTTCGTTTGTGGTTCACTACATACAGTCATGAAAAGCTAATAGTTATAAAAATAATCAGTTGATTTACTGTGTGTAATTTCTTGTCCAGAGAACAAATACAGAATTTACAAAATTACAATTGTGTTTTTTTTCAGTAGATTGAATATACACGTACGATTAGGACACTACTTTGCCAAAAGGTTCAGATGATATAAAAAAACTCTGATTGTTACAGCTAAATTGGGGACGAGGCTTGTGAAACACGAAAAGTCCCTTAAAAACACATACATATTATATCAATTTTTATACTGAGATAACTTTGGCCTATACCATATGACAATACGTTCCTCATGAACACATAAATGTATCATATTCGGGGTAAGTCGGAGATTTGTAGTTTACATTAAAACGACTGGTAGGGGAGGTAGGACTATGAGCGAAGTTTTTCAAGAATTCTGCAAGTGCGCTGCGCACTTTTTAGGATTTTCGAAAAAGTGCGCAGAAAACACACACCACACTAACAGAACATGTACAACATGTATATTGTTTTAATATCACACATTTAGGAAAACAAGTTCCCAAAAATTTTTATTGTTAGGATTGATAAACACCCTCACTTAAAAAGAAATGGTGTAATTTCCAACACAACAGCTACAAAATGGTTCCAAAACCCGTTTTGGAAGTTTTTATATATGTCCAGAAACTGTTCAGTTTACTGGTCCGACCCTAGGTGTTTTGACGTTTAATCATGTCCAGACCCTCAGTACAGGGGCACAAACAAAAACCTCACAATTGGGGAACCGACCGGGTTGGGCTCACTTCTTATTTCTCGGATTTCAGTTGTTTTTACTCTCACGTAAATATTTATTCTCATGATTTTTACAAGGCATTGATCGCAATGACGTGACCAAAAAGCGGGGATCGCCGTTTAGTAACCAAAGATGTTACAAAACAAGAATTAAAAGGTGCAGTATATATTGTGATGAAAATTTTTTTACTTGTTTACTCGTTTTGGTGTCTTCAGCAATGGTACCGAACTGCATGTGTCGACAGTTTCGATATTACATTTGTGTTGTCATTCAGCTCGTTTACGGACAGGGGAAAAATACCAATATTTGCATTTTGGTAAGAAAAGCATCTGATTTGGCACGAAATGCCTGGCAAAACGCATGGGTAAAAGTCAGGCTTTCCGATGATATATAAAAATCTAAAATGTTTGTGGTAAGCCAGTGAGACGAGCTAGGCTCTGGCTCACTAAATGTTCATTTAACATGTTATTTTAATACACGTCCGATCTAATTGTGTATATATAGTATATACCCTCCTTCTTCGTCTGATACAAGACTTCCATTTCATGATTTTCATGATGGGATGTGCTTTTTTTTAAAACGATCGCGTGTAAAACTTGAAATCGGCATCTAATTCAGTCGATTCAGTATTATGTACTATGTAAATCTATATCTTATTCCGTAGAAACTAGAAAAATCGCATTTATTCTATTTGCAACCTTAGCTTACCAGGTTAGCCGATTCAGTCCCAAAATATATCACACAGGGCAATGAAATATTATACATATAATTTAAAAAATTAAAATACTACAAGGCCTATTTAAATATACGGTCACATGTATTACATCACTACAAATATCAGTATAAAACAAGCAAACGCCAAAACAATAAAACATATCTGCACAAATATATTAAAATAATAGCAAAAATTTTAGGAAACAAATAAAATAACCAAAATACACTGTAGTGAAGGAGTACATTTGTTTAAAGTTTCGTATTCAGCCATCGAGATCGGTCCACAATTAAAATACCACTGTACATTGGGTATAATAATCAGTCATCTCCACCGTCTCTAACATTTTTTTTTCGGAAAATGCCGAACTGAGAACATTTGAAATGCTCGTACTTGACTATATCAAGATCAGCCTAAAAACCCCGCCGATCTCTAAGGATATTAGGTGCGAAGATTTGGGAAAACACTAAAAGGTGCGCCGCGCAATTCCAATAATTACGGAAAGGTAAGCAACATAACTGTGTTTCTTGCGCAGTTTAGTGGATTCCCCTAAATGCGCTGGAATAGTACAATTACCAAGAGTACGCCTGCGCAATTTCTCCATTTTTTTGTGCGCAGGGACCGTGTGCAAATAGGGTGTCTCACCTACCGGCATTGGCTTAGGAAATTCAGGATGGAGGCCCCGCTGGCCTCGAGAAGGGCGGAGCGCCTGCACAAGGAGTTGCTGCTGGAGGGGAAAGCTTTGGAATTTGAATGTTTTGGTTAAACGTGTTAAATATGGGGATTGGGGGGGGGGCGGGGTTCACGGGTATCGGGCCACCCCACCCCCCCCCCGCAATCAAAATATTGGGGGGGTGCCAGCCACCGTTTCCTAAGCCCAATCCACAACAAACAGCAAAATGATCCAATTCTAGTCTCTAATTTTGTGTGAGTGTCGTCTTATCGTTCATAACACAGGGCATCTCAAATATGATCCAGACCATTAACTATAGAGATGTGTAGGCTTAAAGGTACAGCAGCGTATGGCTCTGCTTCACTTTCCGCAGGTTCTTGTATGTGCATGTTGCTCCAGGGCAGACCAAGACACGTTCTATTGGCTGGTAGTTGTCCTGTTCTGCTTCAGGTTAGCCCCCTTCTGCAAGGAAACTCAGATCGGCCAATTGTGTGGGGTAGTTAATTGATGCGAAAGTAATGCATGCAACACGGATTCTAAAAAGAGAACAAAAACAAGAGACTCGTCTCCGGCCAGTAACTCTCCTCCCGTGGCTGGTTCCCGGCATTTGTTCCCCAGCCATTTATATAGCGAAAATTTTAATTTTCACTTCAAATTTTTTTTTTATCGTACGAACCGACGCCAAAAAAAAAAAATCCAAAGTGAAAAAAAAAAAATTCCAACGAAGAAAAAAAAAATCTGCGGAGAAAATTCTTAAAACAAACTTCTAAAAAAAAAAAAAAAAAATTCTAAAAAAAAATTTAAAAAAAAAATCTAAAAAAAATTCTAAAAAAAAAACAATCGAAAAAAAAAATAAAAATACATCCAAAGTAAAAAAAAAAATCAAATTTTTTTTTTAATTTCATTTTAAATTTAAACATAAAATTTTTTTTATTTTTTTTAATTTTTTTTGGCGTCATGTACACCGTACATAGGTTACCGTTTATAACAAAAATTCGGATCCGAAATTTAAAAACTAGTTGTGATTTTCTATATGAAGGACTTCGTTGAGCTAGCTAGTTCACACAGTGTTTAGTATGGACAAGCATTACGTGTATATGCAAAAAATACAATTTGTTGAAAATTGCGGGCGCCCTCCTCGGGAAATCTCTGAGTCAGCCTTTATAGGGAACAGGTCACATTCCGGATGCCGTCTGATAGGGCCGTCTGCTACACCAATTAGTTTATTTAGGGTGGCTTCCCAACCTTTTGGTTGAGTAAACATTTTCATTGCTCACTGTGTATTCTATATTGTCATGCAAGTCTACAGGTGGAAGACTGAGGTGCTCTTTCCAGATGATAAAGCTAATTGGGCTAGCAGCACCAGCAGGAATTACACGTTACCAGGGCCCGTACCCAGGATTTTTTTACGGGGGGGCAGGTCTTCAAAAAAGTGGACCTCTTTTGGGCAAAAGTAGACCTAACCCCTCTAAATGGTCCCTTTTTGGACGTTTGGAACATTAATCCCAAAAAAGTGGACTTTTTCGTCATATTTTCTCCAATTTGGACAGTTTTATCACACAAAAATCGGGAAAAAGTGGACCTTTTCCCTTTTTTTTGGGAATTTGGGGGGGGTGCGACCGAACCCCCCGCAAACCGTACCATGATAGTGTGCTGAAGTATGCAGGAAATCACAGGGCAACCTCACTGGAAGAGTGAGTGATTTAGGAGTGAGAATTTGACAGGGAATCTGATTGAAATAAGGTATGAAGGTATGTATGTCTTTGTTCTTTTTACGCCAATTCATGTACCATCCCTCATATGCCGCCAAAGCCATGCAATTTTGCCTGATTTCACCCAGTTGTGCATTAATTGTACATGCATACCAAGGCACAGATGTATTTAAAAAAATGCATTGTGAAGACTCTTGGGCTACACAATAATAAAAAACCAATTCCAAATGCATTACAAATGGGGGAACGTGTGGCGCAGCGTATCTTCCTCGCCTTACCAATGAGGTCTCGCGGTCGATTCCCGGGCAGGGGGTGTTCTCGGTGGGCTTTATGTGAATTTGGTTTCGCGAATCCATACTCGTTCCCGCAGGTTTTCTCCGGGTTACTCGGTTCCTCATGCTTCTAAATCGACTTCTGGCAAAAATCTGTTTGGTCTTAATGTTTCTTCTGATGTGCTGAGCGCCTTTCATGGCAGCCGCACCGCGCCTTGATCACGTTTACGTGGATATGTCGCGGCCGTTTAAAAAAATAGGCCTACAAATCTTAAAATTATTATTAAATCGGCATCCAGACTTTGCGGCGTGTATAATGGCGGGGTGCGACGCACCCCCCCACCCAATGACAAAGGTCCGTTTTATGATGTTGAGGTCTCCACTTGTCACGTTGGAAGCTTCGTGTTGTGAAGTTAAGTTTGCGGCTTGCCTATAATGATGTTGTTTTAGGGTGTTGGGTGTAAGTCTGAATGACTAAGCAGCTGTTAATCCCATGCATTACGCCTGGCTGCGTTATATACTGTTTTCATCAAGGCTTGCGATGATGTATGTCACAAAAATTTGGTACGCAAAAGGACCGCTTCTGGCATCCGCAACCCCCCCCCCCCCCAAAAATAAATTTCCTGGCTACGGGCCGACGTGGTAATATACCACGTTCATACTAAATAATTTGCTCATATCATCTAAAACAGAATTAAATTTCAGGTATAAAATTCCAGGATTATGACAAAAATATTAGAGCTTTCTTGTGCTTGTGAAATTTAACAAATTCATGAGGTGAAGTGGGAAAAATGAGGCACCGTTCGATTGGGTCACATCTCAACTCTGTGTTCATGGAACATTGGTGGTGCCAGGGTGGGCATGGGGAAGTCCCCTCCCATTTTTTTTCCTTTCCTCCCCCAGTTTGGGCATAAAATACAGCAATTTGGGGGCAAAATTGGTTTAAAAAATCTTCAAAATTTTTTGATTTTGCCTCCCAGAATTTAACTTTTCCCAAAATTTACTTGTCCCTTCGTTTTCCCTCACAGAAAAGCCCCGGCGCCACATGGTCAGAAAACTGTCCATTATATAGACTTACATTGAGCACCCAACATTGTAATGGACTCTACTTCATGGGCATTCGGGTACATTAGTGTTGTAGGTATTGCATAACATGTATGTATAAGTTAAGGTTACAATTCAAGAACAATACAAACATTTCTCAACATGTTGTACTATTTTTTGTTGTCATTTCAGGAAACTAATGGTGACCGAAATTGTAATACGCATGGAAACTGACAACTGCTCCGCTGTATCACTCGTGCCAGACAGGCATCGATGTTTGGATATTCCAAGTGGCTACCTAGAAGAGCTTGTAGACAAATCAACTGGCTCCAAGGTTTTTGCACAAGAGGTGCTCTTCCATCAATCACAAATGTGTTGCACTGGTTGAGATGGTCCGCCTTCCAATAGCCAAATTCTGTGACATTCTGTCTGGAGCTGAATTAAGGTGGTGATCTGGTTGTTTGTGTGTATTTTTTTGCTTCTTGGTGATCAAAACATTCGGTGAGGATATACGTTATGCATCGTACAAATACAAGTTAGCCTTGCAGTATTTTAGCCCTATTCCGTCCGAGAGTCAGGGTCATTGAAAAGCATTCAAGTTGCTCAGGACTATTGATTCTAACTGACTCCAAACGTAAAGAACTATTTATTTTACCTGCTTGATTCTCTGGCCATCTTCCAGCAAAAACTCCCCATTGGCTGCCTTCTATTGACTTTCGGCCGCTTTCCCCGCAGAAGGACTTTGACAAAAACCAATTCTTCTGATTGAATTTGAGGACGCATGCACGTAAACACGAATTTTTTTTTTTAACGGTCGCCCTCTTGTATTTCATCATGTACTGCCTACCCGCGACGTTCCCGCAGGGTTTTCCCCGATGTCGACTTCTTAACGTGGGCCCTCCCAACTTCGCTGATGTGTCAAGGGCAAATGCGGCACACCCGGACGGAAGTGACGCATCATTCTGGTCATTGCTTGATTGACTTTTAGACCGGTTGTTGTAGAGTAATTATCGTCCGGCGCGTACTCTTAGTCCGGTAACAATGGTGAACAATAGGGCAATCGATTCGTGACTCTTCACGCCAACATAGTTTCACGCTTATTCCGTTATCGGTCTATGGAGCCCCGGACTGGGCTCCCGCCGGACTAATCTGCTTTCACACCGTTTCCTAGCAGAAGACGTTTGAAAATCAGTTGCTTCTGATTGACTTCTCTGCCATGTTCCCGCAGCGAACACCCATGATTTCATTGCAGTTCGGCGTCATGATTTTCATTTCAAGATTCTTGGCGGAAAGTCACAAACAGTTTCATGAAAAGCAAACACATCTTGAATTGATCTCGTACATCAGAGACACCTATGTGTTGCTTCCTAGTGACCTAGGCGTTTTAGGTCTGATGTACTTAGTTTGGGAACTATTTAGTATGGTAGTTAGAAAGGTTATTTGTCCCCGCCGAACACGAAGTCGGAAGGGGGACATAAAATGGGCTCCGTCCGTATGTCCGTCAGTAGGTCCTTATCGTCTGTATTGTCAGGATGTCTGTATGTCCGTGATTAAAAAAAATGTTAACCCTGGAAAAACATTTGGTATATCTTTTTCTAGGCAGAGTTAGAATAGCAAAACTTTGGTATATTGTAGGAGGTGATTACCCCCTACTCAACCATTAATTCATTCCCCCAGGGTCTCCCGGGTCTGTCAGTGGGTAGGGGAAAAAGGTCAGTATTGACACAGAAAATGTCAACATTGGTGTACCATTTATCTGGAGTCCGTAGGGCTACGCTGTGATATAACTTTGGTGGAAAGAAGCGGTTCGATGAAGTTCTCGACCTGATAAGATTTTGGGCGTTAAAATATGCTAATTAAAGTATCAATTTGCAATTTATGAAAATTTTCCTGCAAAGGCCTGGTAAGTTTCTGGAGTTCCGTCAGGCGTATAATGATGTAACTGGTTGGAAGGAAAAGCCGGGCTGAAGAGTTCTCAACCTGATCAGATTTGGGGTATTTCGGGCAAATTGACTACAGGGCTATGCAAATGAGCTAATCAATATGCAAAAATCAGCGTTTGAATCAGTAGTTGAATTTATTACTGTTAGGATTTAGCGGACATCGGCGGGGGACATATTTTACGCATCGCGTAAATTACGAAGGTTCGCATTGTTTTTTGAAATATACATTGTAAAATTATAAAAACCTTTTGGTCATGCAGTTACAGTGTTGCCACATACAGACGTGCTCATTCAAACATGCTTCTGACAACATGAATATTTAAATTTGTATATTAAAGGGGCGTTCGGTCACAGGCCTTGACCCCCCCCCATTAACTAAAAAAAGTTGGATTTTATATTAATTGAAACTGTCCACATTAAATTTTAGTAATCCATGTGTGCTTAAACAATAAAAAAAGTTTTTTGGCACATTTTGAAGAGCGCCCCCAATTTCAAACATTTGATACTTTGCAGAGTACATTGGTAATTGTCTTAGGAAACTATACATGTAAGAGAATGCTAAAAAATGCGTCGTATTTTATCATACAATAAGCGCTTTGTAATTAGAATTGGGATCCCAGAATTGGACTTAATGGCAGCCTCTGAAAAATGCTACGTTTATCCGTCCATGGTGAAATAGGGCCACCTCGAGAAAATAACCTCTAACTTGAACTTGCCCTGAAACCAATATATTTAAAAACTAATGAACTGAGCGTAGACACGTACATGTCGCTATTCCCCGGCTATTTCACCATTGGAAGGCCGTTTCAAGCGCCGTTGAATTATTATCGGGATACCCGATAATAATTTAATTCTAATTACAAAATTCCTTCGTTGTGACCACATAGACATTTCGAGCTTAACCATCCAAAAAAGGTATAAGTTTACTAGCCAGTTACCAATGCAAACCGTGTAAAAATCTCAACATTTTGAAATTGGGGGCACTCTTCCACAAATTGTGCTATATGCTTTAAATCTTGCGTTGCAAATTTGGTCTATCTGTAAAATTCTAAATTTTGTATTTTTTTTGTCCTTAAACGGACAGAAATTACAGCATAGGGCCTACTGGGAAGTGAAAAGAAACAAGCCATTTGCTCCCATTTTTTTTTTTAAGACTACAACTGCAAGGTCGGGATCGTCAAAAAATTGTGCATACGAGATTATGTATTGCCTGAAAAAATTTAAATAGTGGGACACTTTGATTACTGCTCCTTTAAAGGTTTTGCGTTTGTGATTCCATCCTCCAGTTTTTATTATTGTTCGCTAGATCTTCATGAGAAAATGTCATCACAACTTTTTAGAGTTGATCCGATCTTGCGGTTTTGGTTATGGAGCAAATGCTTGTTCCCACGGTCCCTAGGCCAATGTCTATAACTTCTGTCGGTTAACGGACAGAAAATAACAAAATTGCGAAATTTCTACAGGTACGGACCGAATTTGCAAGGAAGGTTTTAAGGTTAGGTACACATGGTATTAACTGATGTTGACAGTTAGACGATAAAAAATCTCAACTTTTTTTAGGTCCACGTTCGGGGGAGGGAATGGGAATGGGCTGTGATTCACGAAAACATCGAAAAATCATCAAAATTCATATTTTTATATTTTTGTTACTTGGCATAGATATGCAAAACATAGCCTGCAAAGTGGTTGGCTTGTTAATCCGGCGTTATTAAAGACAGCGCAGTACTTTTTATCTGATTTTTAATTCTATACGGCGTATCAAAATTCCGAACTTGAGATCAAAAAAGCCTTTTTTCGGGGTTGAATGAATATCCCAAAAATTTTAAGCGTGATCTTGTGCACATGCTTCATACAGTATTAGCTCTCAAATAAAAACATATTAATCTTGTATTCTGTGCTAGTTGTAAACCACAATCAAGCTTTTTATTGAGATTTTGAGACGTTCAATCGCTGTATGTCTATTTGCGGGACAGGTATGACAAATTCCGCCGAAACTTCATTTTTTTTTCAATATTTGGTGGTTGTTTCTACCTTAAAGCAGTTATAGGATTGTAAACACTTATCCCTGATTATAAGTTAAAACAAAATAATGCATTTCCCATTTTCGATTGCCTCGCAATATCGCTGCTAATCCTTTAACGCAGAACCCTAACAATGATATCTAGCTGAAAATTTGCAGTCATTTTTAGGCAAATCCAAGTTTTTTGAGGGGCCAAATTAGGTATGTGGCCCACTGGCTTAATTCTTAAAGTCTAATCTAGCTATATCCCTGCAGTAGGGGTTGGGGGTAAATTAACAAATCTTGAAAATAACATGTTTTTTAGTAACTTGTAAAGTTGTATCTTCGGACATACATCCATGGCAATTTCAAGAGATTCAAAACTTTTTGAGTACTTTTACAGAAGTTGACACTATGTCTTCATACATTGCTATCTACTGCCAGATAGCACTAACTGACATCACATAAAATATCACTAACTGCTATGTGAAGTGCATATTCATTGGTTATTAAGCTTCCAGTTTTGTGGCCATTTACAGTTCCGAGTCGCCTGACACCTCCGATGAGCTAGGTTTGGCTGTGACCCCTGATGAATTAGCAGTCTGAACGGAATAAATCACATGTTCAACTTGTCTTTTTCTGTAAAGACTGCTAAAATCATCAGGGTCACAAGTGACCAAGCTATCGCTAGCCACGTCATTTAAAATTCACTTTTACAGAAGACATTTGGCGGGACATATTTTACCGCAGCACGTAAATCCGAGTTCGCCTTGTGAAAACCAGTAACCAAAATTTGTTGACCTGTGCATTTCAATGGTAGCACTCTTTGGATTATCAACAGTTGGGGGTATGTTTATTTCGATATAGTTACCTTCTTGAGTAAATCAGATGTCCTCTTTACAGACATTTGCCAAAATGGTCACTTGTGATGTTTGCACGTAATCTGCTTTTATGTGTAAAGCGCCCTCATATACATAAAATGTCCATTTTAAAGAAATGAACGTAAAATTCGATTCAACTTCCAGACAATGTATTTGTTTACCTCAAAATATAAACACCATTCACAATTCAAACTAAACCAGATAAAACTAACAAAAAGTTCATATCAGGTTCATTTGGTTGCCATCTTGGATAATGTGCATTTTCCCCCCTGGCATTCTATAGATTTTGCACTTTCCATTCTTTTGGTCTTGGATATGGTGAGTTTTTGTGAATTCAAATGCATTATCCACTGGTGCTTTTGTCTATATTAAGTTAATACAGCCTTACAATGCAATCCAATAAAGGTTCACTAAATAAGTTCCAACTGCAATTGCTCTGTGGTCTGTGCATGTTATTCATGTGGTATTTTTATTTCCCAACGTAATTTTAAAAACGTGACCCCATGCAGATTAAACTACTAACACTGTTTTAGTAAATGGTTTTTTGCTCTGCTTTTGATAAAGTATGACTCAATAGATAAGTAAATTTTTACTCAACAGATGATTAATTTTTTTTACTCAACAGTAAGTGAATGTAAAGCATATTGGCAACTTTTTTTGAAATAGCGCCCCCAATTTTTTGGCAAAATTGATTATTTTTGCACAGTTACGTTTGGTATTGTCTAGGACAAACTGCAAACGAGAATGCTAAAAAAATGCGTATTTATCAACAAATAGCGTTTTGTAATTAAGAATTGGATCCAGATTTGACTTAACGGCAGAAGCTGGAAGTGCACGTTTTTATTTCCGTCCAGATGAAATAGTGCCACACTCAAGAAAATACTCTTAACTTGAACTTGCCCCGCTAAATATTAAAACACTACTGGATTAGCGTAGACACGTACAAAGGCGCTATTTCCCGGCTATTCACATTGGAAGGCCATTCCCAGCCGTGAACTTTTATCGGATCCCCGAATAATAATTATTCTATACAAAATGCCTTCTTTGTGACACATAGAACATTTTTCGAGCTTAACCATTCACAAGGTATAGTTTAACTAGCCAGTTACCATGCAACCATGTAAAAATCTCCAAAAGAACAAAATTTTTGTGAAAAATTGGGGCGCCCTTCACAAAAATGTGCTAATATTGCTTAAGTTTAACCCTGCTGTGGAGTAAAAAGGGAACACCCCTTCCTGTTTTTTTTTTTTTTATTGAAACTATTTTTAATCAACTGGTTGATTAAACGTTTAATCAGCAGGGTTTGATTAAAATTTTACTCCACTGTTGATTAAAATTTTACTCCACTTGTTTGATTACATTTTACTCCCCTGTTGATTAAAATTTTACACTGTTCAGAGGAGTAAAAGCTTTAATCTATCAGTTGATTAAAGTTTAATCACTGGAAGGGTTGTTTTTCCCTTTTTCTAAAATCCAAACGATTTAAATTTTACCACTAGAAAGTAAATATTAAGAGTGGTAATAAAGCCTAATATCATCCCTCGAACTGTGGCCTTATCTTTGCCTATAACCGTACGCGAGCGCGTGAACAATATTTATGTCCGACAATGCCTTCGTAGTTTGCAAATGCAATGCTGGACCCACTGTAAATTTCAAGACTGTCAAGTTACGGTAAGGATCTTTAGAATTTGTTGGATGATGGAGACAAAACCCGGCCTATTTAAAGAAACTGTTTTATTCGTTGTGCGCACTGTACCTCAATACTAATAAAAAATGCACACGAGCATGAAAATGAAGCAAAGGAAAAATGGACAAGAAAAAACGAACTGGAAAAGAAAGATAATAGAAGTAAAGGAGGTAACTAGTCTAACTACGAGTATCCCTTAGCTGAAACTTCAGGCATTTAATTGAAAAAACGAAAATTTAAACACGCCTTAAACTAACCCCGCAAAGTCTAAGTTTAAAGACATGTTTTAAACGATGTCGGCTAAAATTCAACAGCGTTTAAAGTAACCATTCTTGGAGAATTGCGTTTTACTTAGCGGCGTTTAATTGCGATTTAAACCAGTGATTAGCGTTACACTCCGTTTGAGAATAACGGCCAAAGGGCAAATTTCTCTGTCAAATTGCACTGACTGTTGTAGAACACCTGCCGATAACTTTTCGAAGGTTTATTGGACAACAAACAAGCCCGAAAGAAAACCGGTCGTTGGCCAGCCATCATGTTTCCTTTGTTGCGTGGATTGGTAATTATTTATTGGTACCACCCGTCTCTAATTTGCTATTATTTTTAAAGTTTTTAGCTCTTTATGTTCTTTTTATCTTAATGTCTGCTAGTAATAAGAGTGTATGTGTGTTCTGCTCCAGATAGTAAAATCTGCTCATAAACTTATTTCATGTTAATAATGCAAACGGATTTATACATAACGAAAGTAACAAATTGAAACGTAAGGACTCTTCTTCAATTGAATTTAAATAAATAGCTATATGGACGTGTCAACATTGTACCACGTTCTTGTAACAACGCTTAAGGAGTGTGATAGGATTGCGCAAACCTAAATGCTAAATTGACATTACGCAATATTAGATTTACAAAAATATGATCATTTGGTCCTTTAATCCATTAAGATATCAGAAAAACACGACGAATCTAACGAAGAATTTGTACTCGCAACCTTCTTTTACAAGTGGAATATGTTTCCCTTCTGAGTTTTTAAACTAAAGTGTATCTACAAAAAAGTAATTTTTCATTTTGAATGTTAATATTAGAAGTTTGTCCAAGAATGTTGAACAACTAAAAGAATGTCTTTTAACATTCGATCACAAATTTACAATAATGGTGTTAGTCTGAACACAATGCTCAAAGACAAACCTCTCATGATTACTATTATAATGTACCTGGGTATAATTTTGAGTTTATTAACATCGAACAGCTCGAGATAAAGGTGGTGTGTGTATGTATATCTTGGAGAGTGTTAAGTACAAGTTACGAAACGACCATGCCTGTGCAAATTGTATTTTGAATCGTGTTTTATCGACATAGAAAGGATAGGTATAAAAACTGCTTGTAGGAACAGTGATCTAGATCCCCATACATCTATAGCTGCTTTTGTAAATGCAATGATCCAGGTTTTCTGCCATTGATAAAGAGGAAACATTGAGTTATCATAATGGGAGACTTGAACATAGTCTTTTAAAAGATGATTGATACGGCAGACCAACAATGATTACTGGATTTGTTTATCACCGTATGTATTTCCAACAATTTATAGCCTCACGAAATACGGAAAGTAGGGCTACTATAATTGAAACATAAGCATGTCTCAAAAAAAAATGGTACAATCACAAACCGATGTTTCATTTTATCTCAATATAAGTAAGTTGTTTGTATATCACATTCAAGAGAAAAAGACCAGGATTTCCAGGATTTTTTGTTTCATCTCAATTGCTTATTTTAATCGAGAGATAACTCTAGTTTACTGCGGAACCAGAAACGAGTTTGTCCCACTTTCTGGTTTGAAGTGAAAAACGTGACGAATTAGTTAAACCTAAGTTATTCACATTTGAACAGATAAAGGTGAAATTCTTAAAAAGGTTAAACTTCATAAAGAAACTCTAAAAGAGACGAAAACATTTTACATATGGGTAGGAAGATATGGATTAAGTAAAGTTCTGGCTTTAGTATAAAGTGAATAACATCCACACACTGTGTGTTTTGTCAGTGAGAAATGAAGGTACAACGGGCGTACAGCAATCTGGAGGAGCGAGTTTTCTATGGTCTTGTAAGTATCATGAAACGACGCAATTCCTACCACCACTTTGATACTACTCTGTGCTGCTTCCAAATTCGAATTTTTATATTGACTTCAACCATTTGCACAAAGATATTTTAAAAAAAACCATTTCTTTGGATTGGAGTGATTTATTTTGGTTGCTTACATTTCCTTCTGCAACCAATGATTTTAACGATACCAATCTTGTAAGAAATTCAAAGCTCCTTTCATTGACAATGCATAATATTGTATTGTTGTTGTTATTTATGAAACGAAGAGTGTATACATATGAACCGATTCATGTTGAACTTTAAAAATTGTGTCGATAAAAGTAGACTGTTCCTTTGTTTTTTTTTTACTAAATTTCTCTTGTTTTGTTTCTTTTGGCAAGTTGCAATCTCTTGTGAGCTTTAAGACAGCAGGCATATAGCTGGGCGATAACAACTCTGCCAATGGGCATACAAAAAGTGGCACAAAATCGATTTTGTTATATCGCCTAAATTGATTATATCTTTTGATTGACAAAAGCAAATTGATGAATGAAACAAACACCGTGGAAAGCCTCGTCTTTGTATCTTTTTAACATTAATGTCAAGTAAGAATGACTTATTTTGAAATTTCAGATTAACCAATTTTTTTCTGATTTTAACTCATTTTTTTTGAGACAGTCGTATTGACAAATGATCTTGATGCTGTCGACTCCGCTATTCTGTTACAAGCCAAGACATTAGCGATCATCTGCCAACCTCTTCTTACATCAAAATCAAATTCTTAAATTGAAGACAAGACAAAACAAACATACTTTTACAAGAACTATAGTGACGATAATGTTGTAAAATTTAAAAAAAGAGTTCTCTATGTAATTGGGAATAAGGCTGCACGGTAACCGATGTAAACAATGATTACCATGTATTTTGTAAAAAAACATTTTCTAAATTGGTATGATGAATGTAACCCTTAAAAAATTTAAAGCTAACAAAGGAAAGTTCCTCAGGTCTCCTTGGATCACCAAAGGTATCTTGACAGTGTGACAATTAAAGATAAATGTATACACAATCCATTCAATGTCCAAATTAAGGAAGATTGCAAATTCAAAACATACGGAAAGTTAAATGATATAATGCGCAAATCTAAAACGTAGTTATTACTATAAGAATTCCACTCTTCGCGTCACAAATATGCAGCATACTTGGAAAAATAATGAAATCAGCGGTCGCGGAAAGAAAAGAGGGCATCTAAGTAAATTTATAACTGATAAGGCGAATCAATAACTGACCCAAAAACAATTTCTTTCTCTCTTCTGAATTCACAATTTTTTTTGTAAACATTGGTTCCCCAATCTTGCCTCTCAAAGAACATTCTGGCAACGGCTATGATGACTATTTAAAAAAAGAACCAACCATCAAAGTTCCTACCACCATGGCACCGCACCTGTCTTGAAAGGTTATAAAGATGTTAATAAAATTTGATGCCCAAAAAGAGTGTTGTTACATGATAACATTGGGAAATATGATAGTAAAAACATTAATCCTCCGGAAATAGCTTCCCACTGACCATGATATTTTAATTTATCAATATCATCGGGATCGTACAAATGACCCCTCAAATCCCAAAAAGTTTTAGTGCGCGATATTTAAAAAGGACGGATTCCAGATTTTTTCAAATTATCGTCCAGT